>WSFP011303231.1:0-44829 GCA_009831015.1 Picea engelmannii | reverse complement strand
TTCAAAATTTGTTTATAACTCTCCCACGTGACATCTCTTATCAACCAATCTCTCCACCTTATACGGTAGTCCCTGATCATATTTCTCCTCAATATACTCTTCTAGACATCCAAAACCTCCTCAGAAGTTAGTATCATTTATCCTTTCTCAAATAGTGATGGTAACTCTATGGAAGTGGCAACCCATGGCCTTGGAACCTTCTCGAGGCATGATACATAGAGACTACTACAAATACGTATATCCTCTGGAAACTCTGGCTCATAATCTACCTCTCCAACTCTCCATATCATCTTATAGGTACCCTAGAGGTGTGGCCTCATCCTCTCAGTGCCACCTCTCCTTAGTGGAAATGATCTTTATGGTTGCACCCCGAAGAAAACCAAGTCCCCAATATCAAAATTGTGCTCTACCATGTGCCTGTCTGCATACATCTTCTGTTGCATCTAGGTGGCATGAAAACTATCTCGAGTGGTTTCAGAACATGATCACCTAAATTTAACCACTCTATCCATAACCTCACATAGGCATGCAGATACCTCTCAACCTATTGGTTCACCATCTCTACTTGACCATCCATCTGAGTGTAGAAACTAGTATTGGAAGTCAAACCCATGCCTGCAAATTTGAACATATCCTTCTAACATGCACTAAGAAACCCATTGTCCTGATGATGAACAATGACTCTGGGATACTCATGAAATCTAAGCATCTCCCCAAGAGATATCTTTGTCACCCATGCAACCCCATACTTTGAACAAATCACCCAGAAGTGTGTGAAATCTAATAATGGCTCAATCCCTGCACACATACAATCTGGTTTCTACACCCTCGATAAACCTATGATGCAAGCTAACAACATTCCCTCTCATCTTGGCCTTGAAATGGGAAAAGACTGCATCAACCCTACTGGATGAGTGTCCCCTGACCTGCTCTGTTGACAAGTCGTACACTCCCTCATATGTCCCAACAAAACATCTGCAAAGTCCCTCCATATGAACCTCTCTTGGATCTTCTTGTAAGTGGTAAAGTCACCAGGGTCCCAAACTAGCCTGTAATATGTGAAGCACCCTCTACCCATAGCATTGATCTGTAAGGTGATAAATAAAGAACCCACCTGAATGCCCTGAATAATACAAGCAATCCTAAGCTATAGAATCTCGATCGACTCCTCAGAAGGATGCTCCTCCAAGCAACCAATCCTATGTATTCTATGTGTCACAACTTCCAAATATGATTGAGTTTCTACTGTAAGTGATGAAGAGTATTCCAAACGCAACTCGTAACAAAGATCCTCAACCTCCTTTCCCTTTTATTCAACGAACTTGAGAGTAAGATCCCTATCCATGAATAGCTGCAAGTAATCTGATTTCAATTATTTGAGTTTTATTTGATTATGTGCAATTACGCACTCGTGAATCCACTTGCAACTCCTTTTTGTGTCTCCTCCATCTGGGTTTTTCAAATAAGATATTTAATGAATCTATGAGCACCATGTGTCGTTATCAACACTTGTACAATTTTCTCCTCTGTGACTAATAATTGATCCTCCAAATCACACAATGCTAAGGGACTTTGTTCAATTTCATCCAAGTGGTATGGGTTGTCACACAATATATTTTCTAATTTTCTTTCATCTATAAGAATACTATCCCCAACAACAAATGACTCACTAGATGACACCATGCAATCTTCACTTACTGTACATTGACCTTTCAAATGATGGGACTCATGTGCACTATCAATGATATACAAAATATTTTATTTGTTTTCACTTCCAAAATCAACCTCTCCTTTGTCATCCTCCTCTCATGGCTCCTGAGAAGATGGATCCACATCCCACGATAATTTTTCAAATACCCAACCTTCGTCATATTTAGGTACAATCATGCATGCATCGTCACAAGTATCATATATATGACAAGGTGTTGAATCCTCATGATACTTAGGTGCTAGTAAACCCTCCACATTAATAGATGCATGCATGTCCACCTATGATTCCATGAAACCCCCATCATGAGGTGATTTTTTGGCTTCCTCCACATTTGTAGATTTGGAACTTTTTCCCTTCTTCCCAGTGGATAAGTGTGGCTCCTTCCACATAGGGTTCCCTAACAATCTTACCACATTCTTCTTATATTCCAGCATCAGTGGAAAAAGTTTTTCCCCAAGTTCCTCATTGGTCATCATTCTTGATTCCCTTAACCACTACTGAAATTTAAGTGTTGGTCACTTAATGATGCAATCTGAAATATCTCCTCAGTTTCCCCCCCTAAGGCCAACAACATCTCCAGCTCTAATACCACTATAATGTCCCCACTATTTTTTTTACTTAGTTTTGTAGTGTAGGAATTTCGTCAAACAATTTGTTTTTGTAGTGATTCTATGTGTTTGTTGATGTATTATTTTAAACAAACTATTTATAGGCATTTTAAATATGTTTAGCACATAATAAAGGAAGTAATAACTATAACCACAAGAATTTAACCTACAAAAAATGAAGAAAACCAAGTCTGATTATTTAGTTAGCTTCTAAAATAGAATTGATACAACCATAAATAACTCACATATTTTCTTTGATAATATGGGAACTTGAATGGTGCAACTTGGCTGGAAGATAAAGATGGTATTTGGTTGTAACAACAAATGAATCCCCCACTATACCTATGCAAGATTGGTCTTTTCCACCCATAATTCGACTGCCTTGTAATATTAAGCTTCCACAATGAGAAAGCAGTCCCTTCACTGCAAGGTTTGACCCAACTTGGATATAACTCATCCCAACAAGGAAGAGGCAGCCCCAACAAGAATAAATCAGACTTCACAAAGGAAGAATTCACCTAAAACTAATATAACTCGCCCAACAATGATAAATATGCCCTCTATTGAAGATATTCGTCACAAGATAAAGCGCCAAAGGAAAGAGATCGACCTCACTATCTAGCAACTTTCCCAATAGATAGAAATCGTCCCCTCAACCAATAACTCAACCCCAAAATAAGAAAATCATCCAAAAATCAAGGGATATGACCGATCTTAAGAAACTTGGCCACATACAAGTAGAACTCATCCCCAATAACACAAGAATTGTAGCTGCAAACTCAACTCGTTCTCTCTAAGAAAAATGACCTCTACAAAAAAACCCAACTACCAAATGGTGAATATCTCAACCACAATGAAACATGATGAAATAATATGATTTATATTCTCTCCATGACCAACTAGGGTGGATGGTCTCACCACCAAAACAAATCTAATTCTCTAGGTTTTTTTTGTCCCAAGAGCCAAAAGCCTCAAGAGCTCCTCAAATTTAGTTTTTAGAAAATAAAAATGCATAATGGTCAAGGGGTGCACCATCCTCCTCTCATAACTCTTCATTCACCCTTCCTTGAACCTTTTAACTTAAAATATTAAAGTGACCTTTCTAATGTTTAATTGATTATTAGTCATAATGTCATTTTATAACCCTTTTCCCCATTTTCCTAATGTCACTTTATAAATATAACATTTTAGGCCTAAGTTACATCAAATAACCACTTTGACCCCCTTTTATTTGTTGTCTATAGCCTACGGGAGTTTGTAAGGCTATTACATCATCCACATGGAGTGATCACTTGGAAAAGGACATCACAATCATTCCTTCATGAGATTGGTTTCCCTCCAGCAACTGCAAATCAGGACGCTGCAAAATCTATTTATCAGTCTCCCACGTGGCATCTCCTATCAGCCAATCTCTCCACCTTATACGATAGTCCATGATCATACTTCTCCTTAATATACTCTTCCAAACATCCAAAACCTTCTCGGAAGTCAGTTTCATTTGTCCCTTCTCATATAGTGGTGGTAACTCTATGGAAGTGGTAACCCGTGGCCCCAATGCCTTCTTGAGGCATGACACGTAGAGACTACTACAAATCCAGATACCCTATGGAAACTCTAGCTCATAAGATACCTCTCCAACTCTCCATATCATCTTGTAGGGACTCGAGAGGTGTGGCCTCACTCTCTCAGTTCCACCTCTCCTCTGTGGAAATGGTTGATGTGGCTGCACCCTCAAGAAAACCAGGTCCCCAATCTCAAATCTGTGCTCTACCCTATGCCTGTCTACATACATGCTTTGTTGAATCTGGGTGGCATGAAAACTATCATGAGTGGTGTCACAACAATGATCACCTAAATGTAACCACTCTATCCATGACCTCACATAAGCATACAGATACCTCTCAACCTATTGGTTGACCATCTCTACCTGACCATCCATCTGAGGGTAGAAACTAGTATTGGAAGTCAAACCCATGCCTACAAATTTGAACACCTCCTTCCAACATGCGCTAAGAAACCCATTGTTCCGATCACTAACAATGACTCTGGGATACTCATGAAATCTAAACATCTCCACAAGATATATATTTTTCACCCATGCTACCCCATACTCTGAAGAAATCAACCGGAAGTGTGTGAACTCTAATAATCAGTAAATCCTTACACACATACAATTTGGGTTCTACACCCTGTATAAACCTATGATGAAATCTAACAACATTCCCTCTCACCTTGGCCCTGAAATGGGAAAAGACTACATCAGCCCTACTGGATGAGTGTGCCCTGAACTGATCTGTTGACAAGTCATACACTCCCCCATATGTCCCAACAAAACGTTTGTAAAGTTCCTCTACGTGAACCTCTCTTGGATCTGCTTATAAGTGGTAAAGTCACCAGGGTCCCAAACTAGCCTGTAATATGTGAAGCACCCTCTACCCATAGCATTGATCTGTAAGGTGCTAACACAAGAACCCACCTGACTGCCCCTAATAATACAAGCAATCCTAAGCTGTAGAAACTCGATCGACTCCTTAGAAGACTGCTCCTCCAAGCAACCAATCCTATGCATCCCAGGAGTAACTTTGAAAAGAAAAGGTTGTCCATATCATCTGTATTGATTGTCGAGATGCCAAACATTGTAATCCTAGGGTCCCAAGATAATATCCATGAGGAACCATCATGCTAACGTTGCACCCCTCTGATCATAATCATTTGATCACCATTCTTAGTTTACACTCTCCTCTCCTGGATTCCCAAGCTGAAATCCTTGAAAGGAATGAACTCATTGTTGGGCTCCGTTTTTGTCATAATTCTCTGTCCAATAAAGTCAATATTTCGCTAATAATCCATGTCCATATATGCCATAAACCTTCATTAACCATCATCATTCTCCATTATACATCCTGTGTGGTTAATAAGTCATGTTTCTATGATTTTAGTGATTAAAGACGAGTATATCATGGTTTTGTTGACGATGGTTCATGTTAAGAATTCATGTAGATCAAGCGTCTTCAAGTGATCTTCAACATTCAAAGTACTATTACATTTGTAGTGGTCCTCACCAAGCTTCAATTTCCTACATAGTCCATATTTGTAAGTATGAAAGGGTAAACAAAACTGAGTTTATTTCTTGTACCAGCTTGTTCACCATTCTCATACCAGCATGTTCCCGTACCCAACATTGTAGCTTAGCTTATTGGTGCATCTCTGGAAGGAAATCAGGAACATGGGTTTTCTTCGTGGCAACATTGACATGTTGACATGTATTTCATAATGCACCCAGGTCACATGTGTGGACCTCCAACACGATATTAATTCTATAGCTCGGATTTGGAAAGAATTCCAAATAGTCAACTTTTGCCTCGATTTTTGTGCAAATGAGGTCGAATCTGAAAATTCTAGAATATGGGTTTTGTCTAGAATGTATAAAATTGAGTAGATTATGGGTTGTTTCTAGAGATAATCTAAGGTTTAATATTTATTCTCAGTTCTTCAACATCAATCTGCCCAAAATGCATAAATTCACCCAGATTTGAAAAGAATAAAAAACAACGCCCAAATTTCATTTGATCTGTTAGTTTTGAGTTTGAGGGATTGCATCTTATCCTCCCCATTGTATTCTTTGTATAAATGTGCAATCAAGATGGGGGAGAAAGTGTGTGTGGAATTGAGGCTATAAAATATTGAGTGAAGATTATGGACTAATATTCATGCTGTAAATTTGACACTCTTCTCTCTAATACAAGTTATGGTTCCAATTAATGGTGTGCCTTTGGTCTTGATACTGTAAAATTCCTAGCTCTCTATCGGTTGGCATGGGCCCACCAACCAAGTAAGAAAAGCTAGTTCTATTTTATTAGTTTAGTTTATCATTTTAGTTTAATATGCATCATATAAATTAATCTTTGTTCTATAGTGATAAGAGTTATAATTTCCATTTCATTCGAAGTGCTCTAAAACTAAGAATGATCTACATAATTAAGTGTTACAATTTCTCTCTAATTTAGATTTCTTTGTTAAAAATAGATCAGTATTTTACCTGTAGCTTATTTCATTTCTAGAAATCATAATTTTTCTCTACTTCTTAGTGGATAAATGTTTGATTTCACAGTTGGATTGATGCTTTACTCATTGTGTTTCATTTCCTGTTGAATGCAATTTAAAGAGTTTCAGTTTTCCATACTTATTGAACTTTTTCAAGAGCTAGATCAATCACTCTTATAAACACATGAACACTTAAAGTGAAATATTGTGTTTCAAACCCCCTTTTTGTGAGATCAGATATGGAAAAGATTGTAATTTTCTTTATTATAATTCTCATCCATGTGTCTTAAGAAAATGAACGTTTTGAGACAAAGAACAAGATCTAGCCAGAGTCTTTTCTACACGCAGACAGGTTGTTTTGATGCAAATTGCAACACTACCATATATAATGGATTTATTTAAGACATCAAATATACATGCAAATGTGAGGTATTGTCATTCACTTTGTGTATAATCTCTAAGTTTTATTCTTTGAGTTGGTGAATTACATATTAGATTATTATCCCACATGACAGGTTTTGACTAGCCTCTTATTGACCGATTGAGATACCACTCAGAGTAATACTTTATTTTATGCATTTCATAAATAGGTTTCATTTTATTATGAACAGTGACTAATTCCTCTTGTACTCAAACCTAACCTTATTCATTTATAGCACAAACACTTTACTTGGAAAGTTAAAGACTGCATCCTAAGACTTGTGAGGAGATTTGAATAGAGACTTGGTCACTGACACTTGAATTTGGCTTGTTCATCAATGTTTTGGATAATTTAAAGGATTCACTGTCTAACATTAGGAATGATAACATATTGCAAAAAAATGCATGCTTAGATGAATGAATCTAGACATGGTATGTTGAGTCGTTATCCTCTGGTCATCCTTGATATCAGTCTTGTGGATAAATGAGACCGTATGATATTTATTTGATTTATTTCTTTATGTTTTGAGAATTTATTGGATTTTAGTATGAATATCTTGTCTTATGAGAAGGTAGATTGTTGTCCATAGGATTTATTTTTTCTATAGTTTCTTCACTTACTATAGGAAGAATCATTGAAGGATGGAGAATGTTAGTAAGCTACACATGAGGAGTTGCATGAAAATACATATTTGAAATACTATACCACTGAACCCTATGGAACTCATTGTCTCACATCATAGTGTAACATTCCTTGGTGTTTATTTCCAATAGTTTATCGCGTTTCTTTATTTGAATGATTTTTCTTGTAGTTGTCGGCATTAGTATAATTAGCCTCTGATCCTACATTTCATGTGATTGCACCTCTAATTTTATGAACCCCCAAATTGATAGATTAAATTTCAAGGATTTATATATATAAATAACCTAACATTCACTATCCTGGATCATGTCTTGCCAAGGCATCTAAGTGAAGTCAAAGTCTTCCAACCCATGGATATACTCGATCCTGGGTATCATGAGGGAAAATATACCTCGCCATATATAAAAATATCAACAAATCCTCTCACAACATCCCCACAATGACACAAACCAATCTCTGACATGACCCCGTCGATCAACCTCATCATATGAAGCAGTCTATTACTCCGATGAATGCCCAGATCCCACAGCCAAATAATTTGGAAGTCCACCACTCCCAATTCCTGTTGAAATATCTGTGAACTGATCCAACACAATCTATATCTCCTCCTATGCACTTTTCATACTGATCACATGGTCCAAATGAAATACCTTTGTCATGGCCACAATGCCCCATGTCTCATCCAACTATCTCCGATGATCATCTCATGTCCTGTTGTATACCATGAGGGCATCAAATAACAACAATAGATGACTCTTCCACTTCGTGCAAGACTAGAAAGTGACTAGTTCATTGGTCACCCCAAGGGCATGACCAATAATGCATAATGAATTCAGGAAGCATATATATGAGTATCATGCCCCCTATCCATCATCTAATTATATCCCATATGAATATTGATCATCGAGGGATATACTACTCTCTAAGACTCACCCATCCCATCATTGATCCTGGGTAAACAAAACTCAATGGTATGCTCAAGGTCTCTGTCAGGAGGTCTCCCTGGAGTAAACTCTCTAAAACTCCATTGTACACCACCGTGTGCCAGTGTATGCCCCTGTATACTATTGCATACCACTGTATCCTCCTATACCATCCGGTATTATGTATGCGCTATTGTATCTAACACTCTATTGATGTCAAATAAACCTGTAACCCAAAGTGTGTCCATATCCATCATATATCTATCCACCCAATCCATGGATGCATATATTTCCTTGTTGGTTGGTCCACATGGGATGTTCTTAGTTATCTCCTCCATAGATAAGCCTTAAGCCTTTAATGGGATCTCCAAAAGAAAATTATTATGATATTCATCATGCAAAATGTGAGCATAATAAAAAAACCTACGAATCATGACTCTCCTAAAGTACCTACAACTATGAATTATCCTCGTACGAGATCGTCACAAGAGGCTCCTCCCTCAAACCATGAGTCCCACTCATGCCCTCATGTGTCATGGCTACCAAAGATGATTAAGTTTCTTCTATAAGTGATGAAAAGCGTGCCAAACTCAACTGGTAAAAAATCTCCTCAACCTCCCTTTCCTTGTCTTTAATGAATTTCAGAGAAAGATCCCTATCCATGAACGACTGCAAGTAATATGATTTCATTTTTTCTAGTTCTTCTTTGATTATGTGCAATTTCCAATTGTGCACTAGTGACTCCAATTGCAACTCATTTTTGTCTCTCCTCCATCTAGGTTTTCGAAATAATAGATTCAATGAATCTATGAGCACCATCTGGCCTTATCAACACTTGTACAATTTTCTCCTCTGTGACCAATAATTGATCCTCCAAGTCATGCAATGTTAAGGGAATTTATTCAATTTCATCCAAGTGGTATGGGTTGTCACACAATAGATATTTTGATTTTATTTCATCTATAAGAATATTATCCCCAACAACAACTGACTCACTAGATGACACCATGCACTATTAACTTACCTTACATTGACCTGTGAAATGATGGGACTCATGTGCACTATCATTGCCATACAAAATGTCTAATTTGTTTTCACCTCCAAAATCAACCTCTCCTTTTTCATCCTCCACACATGGATCATCAGAAGATGGATCCATATCCCATGATAATTTTTCAATTACACATCCTTCGTCATATTTAGTTACAAACATGCATGCATCATCATAAGTATCATATATAGGAGAAGGCATTGAATCCTCATGATACTTAGGTGATAGCACACCCTCCACATGACTAGATGCATGCAATTCCACCTATGATTATATCAAGCCCCCATCACGAGGTGAGTTTTTGGCTTCCTCCACCTTTATAAATTTGGACCTTTTCCCCTCCATCCCAGATAATAAGTGTGGCTCCTTCCACACAGGGTGCCCTAACAATTTACCATATTCTTCTGATATTCCAGAATCAATGGAAAAAAAATTCCCCAAGTTCCTCATTGGTCATCATTCTTGATTCCATTAACCACTACTGAAATTTAAGTGTTGGTCACTTAATGATGCAATCTAAAATATCTCCTCATTGTTTTCCCCTCAGTCTAGAAATATCTCTAGCTATGATACCACTATAATGTCCCCACTCATTTTTATTTATTTTTACCTAGTTTTGTAGTGCATGCATTTCGTCAAACAATTTGTTGTTCTAGTGATTCTATGTGTTTGTTCATGTAATATTTTAAACAAATTGTTTGTATCCCTTTTAAATATGTTTGGCACACAATAGAGGACAACAATAACTATAACCATGGGAATTTAACCCACAACAAATGAAGAAATCCAAATCTGATTATATAGTTATCTTCTAAAAGATAACTGATACAACCATAAATAACTCATATATTTTCCTTGAAAATATGGGCACTTGAATGGTACAACTTGGATGGAAGATAAATATGGTATTTGGTTGTAACAACAAATGAGTCCCCCACTATACCACTACAATATTTTTCTTTGCCACCCAGAATTCGACTGGCCTATAATATTCAACTTCCACAATGAGAAAATAGTCCCTTCACCACAAGGATCAACCCAACTTGGATAAAAATCACCCTAGCAATAAAGAGGTGGACCCAACAATAATAAATTGGCACGCACAAAGGAAGAATTCATACGAAATTGATATAACTGACCCAACAATGAGAATAATTCCCTCTACTAAAGATATTCATCCCAAGATGAAGCACCAAAGGAAAGAACTCAGCCTCACTATCCAAACACTCGCTAAACATATAGAAATCATCCCCTCAACCAATAACTCGACCCCACACTAACAAAATCTGCCACAAATGAAGGGATACGACCCAACTTAAGAAAATCAACCACATACAAGTAGAAATCAACCCCAATAATATAAGAATTGTAGTTGCAAACTCAATGCCTCCTCTCCAAGAAAAATGACCTCTACAAAAAAAACCTAGCTACCAAATGGTGAATATCTTGACCACATTGAAGCCCGAAGAAAATATCTGAGTGATCTTCTCTCTACAACCAGCTAGGGTAGATGGTCTCACCACTAAAACCAATATTCTTCTCCAGGGTTTTTTCGTCCCAATATCCAAAATCCTTAAGAGCTCCTCAAATTCATTTTTTATAAAATAAAAATGCATAATGGCCAAGGGGTGCACCCTCCTCCACTTATAACTCTTAATTCACCCTTCCTTGACCCTTTTACCTTTTTGTGACCCTCTTAACTTAAAGTATTAAAGTGACCTTTCTAATGCTTAATTTATTGTTAGTCACAATGTCACTTTATAACCCTTTTCCCCCTTTTTTCTAATGTCACTTTAGAAATATAACATTTTAGGCCTAACTGACATCAAATAACCACCTTGACCCCCTTTCCTTTTTTGTCTATAGCCTACGAGAGTCTGTAAGGCTGCTACATCATCCACATGGAGTGATCACTTGGAAAGGGATATCACATAAAGTTAGTTACATACTGAAGGCTATACACTGTTATTATGATTATCTAACCCCTTCTTTGATGGTGCTCTCCTCCTTTTAAGCATGCTTCCAATGCTTATGTGAAATTCTTTTCCCTAGAAGTTAGGGTTTCTATTCTTCTAGAAATTTTCCACGTGCTCCTTATTTTTTGAAGAATGAGTAAATCCTTTAAATCAATGCTTCATTAAACACTCATTAATTAATTAGCTCATTGATATTTGTGCCTCCAAGTGGTACCTACTTCACCTTTTTATAAAATTTATTTAATAAACTTTTATTTCCAAAATTTGAAATTGGTTTCCTGAAAAACATCGATTGTATTTTAATTTTCTGAGCATGATAAGTGACTTCTTAGCCATGGAAACCATTCTAGAATTAATCTTCAATTTTCTTGATTTCCAATAATACATCGTGAGTGAAATTTGGAGGTCTGGATCTCAACTTATAGCCTCAGGAAGTTGAAGCTCCAAATAGATTTCCTAGGGAGTTATGAGAAGAGAGATGGATGCTATTTTAATTTATAGAAATATTATGGCCAAATTCAGCCATTGACACCTTTCCCATTGTATTCCTTGTTAAATTACCTTTCCGATGATCTCCTGTTTTCCCAAAACAAACATCTGGAACTCAAGGTATAAGCTCAGGAAGTTCGTTGCTCAGGAGTCGTCGATTGGTTCATGGATAAATCTTGTCCCTTGATTTGATTCTACCTTTTTTATTTCCACATTCATTTGGTAAGGGAAAAATTAATTTTTATAATGCATATGCATCCCTTATCATTCATGTGTGAAATAAAGGAGCTTATGGAAGCCTTAGTGTAGCTCTCGTTCCTTAGAAAAATTCATGCCATGGTATTATTTTGGTCGCCTAGTCAACTTGTGAATTCCTGACACATCACATCAAATCACCACCCAATCACCTTCCATGTCATTGTTCAGTCATCTATTTCCGTTCATGTGTCACCCTAGGGTTAGTCCACCTCATTTCCACGTGTCACCCAAGGATAGGTCCACGTCACTCCCACGTGTCACCCAAGGATATGTCCACATCGCTACCACATGTCCCAATATGGTATTTCCACGGAAAGGGGGAAGTAACTTAGGATAAGAAATAATATTAAAAAATTAAATGAATTGTTTGAGGAGTTACATGAATGTGAAGGTAAAGGAAGTAGGTGAGGAGATAAAACTTGGTAAAATGACTAAGTATGAGGTGAAAAAAGGGGAATGGAGAGTGCAATATAGTGAATGTGGGATTGTACTAAGTGTAAAAGTGAGTAAAGAAATAAGATAAGTCATGCGGGTGATAAGTAAAATATAGAAAATGAATTAAGTGGATATTGAAAATGGAAATGGGCTAAGTGTGGAAAATAGTTAAATATGGAAATGGGGTGGAGGATTGGAAAAATGTCTAAGTATGGAGAGTAGTGAGGAAATAGAGTAGAGTGGAAAGAAGGAAAAATGGCTAAGTATAAAGTTTGGAGAGTGGAGAATAAGGAAAATGGAAAAATGGCTAAGTATGGGGAAGCAGTATGTGGGAGAAAAATGACATATCTTGGGCATATGAGCTCCATTTTAAATTTCGTAAAGTGTTGAGTAGAACTAAGACATGGGGCTATTTAGTGAGAATATTGGCATACGTATTTTCCTTATTTTAGTATCTCTTATTTTGTTTCAAAGAGAAACTATCCCTGTTAGAATTTCATTGTGAAGAACTGGAGAGCTGAAGCTGATTGGAAACTTGTTGGGTCTTCTCGATCAATTGTTGAAGATTATTTGGAACTTTCCAAGTTCAAAAAAAATTTGGTCTCTATTTGAAAGAAAATAGGTTCACATATTTATCCCAATCACTTGGTTGATGGGTGTTACGAAAACACATCAACACGGAGGAATTATCAATTTTTTTAGCTTTTAGATGGATCGTTGAGCTCTTTATTTCTTTGTATGACCTTATGGTGGATGGTTTAATGAGGGTATTTTAATATGTTTGACGCGTGGAAAATTCATTGGAGGATTTATCTCTAAATTATTTCTCTAATTCCAAAAATAGATAAAATTAAGTTCTTTGATGAGTTCAAACACATTTCTTTGTGTAATTATGTATACAAAATAATTGCCAAGATTCTAATAATCATGGTTAATTTTTTTTTCTTAGAGGCTATCTCTCAAGATGTTAGGGTCCTACCCTAATCTCCCTACTTTAGGCTACCTAGGAGTAATAGTTAATTGTTGTATGCAAGCATCATATTTGAATAAGGCCCATCGGATAATAGTGGATAGTTATGTAATGTAAAAGAGTCCACATTATAAGGCCCACTAGAAAGTTGGTACCCATTAGTGAATGAAACATAAGTAGATGTGGTTTTTTTCTATGGAAAAGTTATTTAAAGAGATAGGATACTTTGGAATGTTTATCTCATATTGTATATTTGGATCTCTACTCAATGAAAGGTCACCCCACCTTAAGAAACAAGTAAACATTGTATTATTCTTCGCATTATTAATATACATAGACATATTTACAAATTTGATCTCATTGTCTTTTTTTTTTGTTAATATACAATTATATTATCTATATCCTTGGTTGTCTTTGAATTTTCAAGGGTTAAGGAACACTACAAGTGGTATCAAATATCTTTGTTGAGCCAACATGCCTTCAAATTTTAGTAGAATTGTTTTTTCTAGGCTAGAGATGTGTTCTAATGTCTTTAAATAACATAATGATATATTTTTCAACAAGTGAAATTGCGGTTGGGGAAGAATACACATACGAAATACAAGCATAATCACATTGTTGGAAACCCTTGTAACCCCTATAGGTACCCCTTCAAGTAGTATCACATCAAACAACACCTATATACATAATCTCACTTCCACATACCTTTCAGGTATATTGGAATTACCTTAGGTATACCTGAAACCAACCCTAGTTCAACCAATCAACCATCTTGTTTCTATAGTACACCAAGAACAACACTTGGAGAGATCATTCTTTAGTACCTGCATAGTCAAGTTGTATGACTAAGGGCACAATTGAGCCCCCTTAATTATTTTCTCGAGATATTGAGATGAGTACTATTGTCAAAACTACAAGTATATTAGAGAACTATAGAACATGGCACTCTTATGTCTCTAGGACCTTACAAACCCTATCTTCTACAATCAACCAAAAAAATTCCTACATATTTGCATCTAGAAGGAATTTAAAGATTCTATCACCACCATAATAATTAGCCAGGAGTAATCCTCTTGTGGGTGTAGTACTCAAGAAAAAATAGAAGTAACAAAAATTAAAAATAATATGGGTCTTTCCAATACCATTGTAGGAGACCTATCTCAAAATAATGCTTGAATCGTGTTGATTGCATGTGTATTCCTCTTAAGTAACCCTTTTCGAGTGGACCCAACAATATCCACCATATCTTAGAAAAGAGAGATCACCACCATATCCTACAAAGAGAGATCACCACCATATCCTACAAAGAGAGATCAATCACCTCAATTTCCCAATCAATCAACACACCTTTTCCTCCTCCTTGCATCGTTGTCTTGATGAATACTGACTTTTGAAGAATTTGGTCAAAGTGTGATGCAAATTGAGAGCACATTATCCTTATTTCCTTATCTAGCTATATGAAACCATGCAAATAAAGAGGAGAATGAGAATCAATGTGAGTGAGGCCATTGTTGGTTGTTGTGGGATGTGAGTTCCAACCCCTCCTCTTGATTGATGGTAGACATCGATACCAAGAAAATATTATAGAAAGAAGTGGAAAGAAATATGAATGACCCTTCATGATCATAAAAGAGAGCAGATATATTATAGGATCGATAGGCATCACTCACATGCATGGTAGGTATAATATCTCCCTATTAGCAGATAAAACAATGGTATTAAAAGATAGAATACCAATTATTTACAAACAAGGACATCTAATATTTTTTTGGGGGTGGCATTCATTGTTTCCATCCTTTTCTACTATGTTAGGGTTTCATGGGAATGTGGAAGCCATAACACTATGTTATTACCGTGATTATAACTATCCTCCTTCCTTTTTTATATTCTAAAGGTTCTCCTACTATAATCATCGCATAGGATCCATCAAGTAGGTGTCATCGAATAAAGGATTTCTTAAAGGTAGGGACTTGCTACTCTACAACTCCCATTGTTAAATTATAAATTTTGTATAATTTTATATCAATATCCATAGTCATTAACATTGGATAATAAAAATTGATAAAGAAGTTGTACAATGAGACAAAATAATACATAAATCAACTCAAAAAAGGAATATATAAGGGATGTGGCAATATATGTGTACTATGAGCAGAGCATATGGTACAGATTGTAAACCAAATTTGATGCCAAGTTCTTATTTGAAATTCAAAAATATTTGAGTGTCTATTTTTCTAAATAATGGGTAATAGTATAATCAGTGCTAGATAGATATGAATGTGAGGGAATATATATAGGTTTTGAGAGGCCATCATGATTTTAGTGACCTTTTTTTCCTACTCCTCTATTTCAAGAAACAACTTATGAACAATTTCTTGGAAATCAATTTATAAATATTCTTATTTTTTCCTCATGCAACCAAAATATCCATTTTTTCTTGTTGATTCATCATTTGTTTTGAGAAACTTTAAACATGTGTCATGTTTAATTAATACTATACTTAAAGCATCATTTAAATATTGGTAATATTTTTGCAATCAATGTTGTTTCATTAATTAAAGTTCATTATTTTATAAGCAAAATTGAGTTGATTAATCCAATACGTTCCCTTAGGAATCAAGATCATCAAAAAAAGTTTCAAGGTCTCTCATCGAGATATAAGAAATTAGCTTGTAACAACTCAACACCTTCCAAATATAGCTTAGATTAGTTTATCAACAACTTAAATAATACAAACATGTTACTAAACACTTCAAGAGGAAACCCTTAAGTTAATTCAAATTCTTAATAACCCTCCACCTAGAGCCAATCACATCCTTAGATTAATATTCATATATTGTAACACACCTGACCCCCAACCCTAACTTAGGCTGGTGGGATGTCAAAATTTCCTCTTCTTCGACTTGCTTCATTTCGAGAAATGCATCCTATAATTGGATTCTTCTCGTCGAGAGCTTTCCAACGACTGTAATCTTTCCCTGGTCTGAGCTCAAGATCCAGAGTTGTGGCCTCTCAAAATATTTTCAACTCACTACCATATGGCTACCTATCATTTGTGCCATTCGATGTGGCACTTATGTGGCGCCTGCCACTTGGATCCTCATCTCAACAGTTTCGATCTCTCATAACCCTTCTTCTTTGTCGTTGGGGTTTGTTCTCCGTCATGAAGACATAAGTCACCCCTATCCTTGAGTTATGGCAACAAACTCTGATGAGTCCAATATTCAAATACGATGGATCTCGAACTTTGAGTCTCAATGGATTTGATTACATCGGTGCCTTTAACTTGCATGATGATTAATGTCCGTGCTTGAAGCTCTTATAATACGATTAGGAGGGACCTACAAAAATATACAACTGAGATTTTTTTTTATCTTTCTCGTTGATCAACAGTCCTTGGTCAACCTTACAAAGGTATTGGTTGTCATCAAAGTGTACCCACTTTAACTTTGAGTCCTACTTTCGATCTCTTGATCCTGACGATTACTTTGGCCAGATCGGACGGTGATCGCAACACCTTCATCAACAGTCAGGATCACATCTCTGAGTTCTATCTGGTTGAAGGTTAAGGTTCTTGGCCCTCTTTCTCTTGGTTGAACCAAACAAGATCCAACGATTATGATCTACTCGAATATCTTTTGACATATCAACAACTCCCATGAAATTTGTCGTCATCATCTTGTTACTCCAGGCTCCCCCCTTGAGACTACCAACTAATATTCTCCTGATGAAATTGAACTCGACATCAATGACCCATATTTTCCTTCGTCAAAATGGATCTTACAGATCCAACAGTGAGGAGGGGTCCTCCAATAGATATAAGTCCCATTTCCCCTTTCATCGTTGGAACTCTTCCCAACCTTGCCTTGAACACTTCTAAGGGCTTATACACCCAATGAATGCCTGAGATACACTCACTGCAATGAATCGATGGCTAATAATCATCCTGAATCAAAACTTAGTCCAACATCAAAGAAGTAGTCCAGCTCGGGGCATAGTCACTTTCAGGTTTTAACTGGCCGACACCCTAAGGTTTTCCAGACCCTCAAGGGTTCATAAACTGCTCTAGACCTTCATGGTCCTTTTGACTTCATCGTAAATGAAATTATTTCATATCTTGCAAGATTTACAATTAAGGATAAGATATTCCAACATGACGTGAGGTTCCTTACTTCACCTAGAACTTTACCAGGTTTGGAATACTCCCTTCATCTCCCAAATGTTTTTATCCATATATTACAAACTTTCCTCTCAAATCTTTAAGATTTTAAAGGATACAAAATGTTTCGACCTAACTTAAATTCATGAATTAAAAAATTTATGCAGTGAAGGTAACAGGAACATTCCATATTACAAATGAATTCAATTCATCATTTAAATGCATACATATTTTCCATTGATCCAGAAAATAAACACACATTTACATCATCACCATACATTAAATAGTCAAGTTAGACAGTTGTATGTTTTGGAAATATATCATCAACCAACTGACTAAGGGAGGACACATTTCCTCCCAATCTTATTCCATACTGCAGATTGACTTCCTACAACACGCCACCCCCATTCTTAGCCATTATATCACAAGGGAATGATTCAATTGGTCTTCAAGTTCATATGACCTAGGAAGGTTACTCTCCTTCCTCCACTAAATATAGAAGAAGTTTCCCCCTTCCCACTAAGCTCAGGGATTCCGCAGGTTTATCATGTATTTTATCAACTACATTTCCTCTGCATAAGGGAGTCCCTTATCTGCTATACAGTCCCTTGGAGACCTCCCATTACTAGTGTTAATTTTTGTCCAATAAGTACCCATCTGTGGCCCTTTATTTCTCCAGTCTGGACTCAGGTCTTATCTATTTTAGGGTGTTCATCATCAAATTGGAAAATCTTCCTATTTTTCTCAAGTGAATCTCTCCACTTTCTTCTTCTCTTCAATCTACACCAATGAACGCCTAAGTTCATTGTTCCCTTAGTTTGCAATATTGTCACTCACTCACTCTTCCTCATAGTATTCTCTCTTTTATGCACTGTGTTCTTTGTTCTCTTCTAATACCACTCTTGACGAATAATTTTTCTCTTCTCTCATCTTGATTTCTTTCCCTATCCTCCTCTCCTTCATTTGTCTCTGTCAGTGATGAATTTTCACCTTTGGTCTCTTCTTCCACAAATCCCTCAAGGTTATCATGGCTTCCTACATATGTGACCTGTTGTTTAGGGGTTTGAATTCCTAAAGGGGAAATTTGTGGTGTCCTATTCATCAGATTGTTAAATATTCTCTTGTCTTCTTCAAGAGACCAAAATTTTAGCAGTTATTAACTACTTCAACCACCAATTTCACTTCCATTACTAGTCTTGTGGCTCCATACTGATCTAGGAATGGTGGTAGGATTAAGCTTATTTTTATAAGTATAAGAAATATTGTTAGGCGAGATTCCTATTTTCTTCACTAAAACATCTCAGCTCCTCCTCACATGTTCACTTCACCAATTCCACATGTGATATCATAGCTAGTACTCTCAAGGCTCTTCCCTCCTCAATCAATTTTATGTTGTTCTCATTAATAAAAACATGATTACAATATTCATAAACATAATCATATGAAGTCTTAGGCATAATTACAATCATGGGGAAAAGCATGGTGTTACATTCCCCTCCCCCGTAAAGAAGCATCGTCCTTGATGCTTAAAACACCATGTATATACAATTATGCATAAAAAAAATGGGTATGACATCCTCATGGCATATTCCATCTCTCATGTAGCCTCATCTACTCCAAAGTTCTTGCATTGCACCTTGACCTGCACGATGGCTCGATTTCGGAGCATTGTTTCTCTCCTGTCTAGGATGCATTGAGGTTTGGGATGGAAATCTTCCTCTAGTTCCACATGTATCACATTCCAATCAACAACATGATTAGGATCATGAACATATTTATTTAATAAAAACGCATGGGATACATTATGAGCTCTAACAGTAGGTGGTAAAGCAAGTCTGTATGCTACTAGTCCCACTCTCTCCAAGACCTCGAATGGTCCACAATATCAGGGTTCCAAATTAGAACACATGCCCATTCTCAGGGAAATTCTTTTGGGATTCTCCTAGAGATACACATGATCTACCACCTTGAACTCTTTGTGATTTCTCTTGTTGTCTTCATAGTTCTTTTTTCTGTCCTAAGCTATATTCATATTCTTACTTATCTTAATAATTGTCTATTCCATTTCCCTTGGAAACTCTAGTCCAAGTGTGATTCTATCCATTAGACTGTCCCAAATGATTGGAACCCTACACTTTATGCCATACAAAACCTAAAACGAGCTCATCTTCAATGATTCTTGATAACCATTGTTATAGGAGAACTCTACCAGGGGTAGATATTCTTCCCATTACTTGGGCCGATGCATAACATGCATCCTCAACATTTCCTCTAGCACTATGTTCACTCTTTCAGTCCAACCATCTATTTGAGGATGGTAGGCCATGCTAAACGCCAACTGCATTCCCAATCCCGCAAACAAGATTTTCTAGAAACCCGAGGTGAACTTGGCACCTCTATCCGAGATTATGGTCTTGGGTATACCATGCAATCTAAAAATTTATTTTATAAAAAAATTAGCAACATCTATTTCCTTAAAGGTAGACTCAATAGGGATAAAATGGGTTGTCTTGCTCAGCTTATCCACCACAACCATGATTTCATCATGTTGCTTGATTGCCTTCGGAAAAATAGTAATAAAATCCATGGAGATTGTCTCCCATTTCCACTTTGGGATTTGTAAAGGGTGCAAAAGACCTGCATGCTTCTTGTGCTCAACCTTCACCTATTGGCACTCTAAGAACTTACCAATGTACTTGGAAATGTCCTGCTTCATTCTAGGCCAGTAATACAACTACCTTACTATTGTTACCATATTTTGATAACCGAGATGATCTACATAAGTTCTTCTATGGAACTCATTCATAATAAAATGCCTCGAATATGTTGAATTAGGCACATACAACCTATTATTATACATTAGTAAATTATCACCCCCAAGTTGATATCATTCATACTTCATTTATGTGGGTTCTTGTTGTAACCCTTCTTTCATCTTATTGAAGAACCCATGTTCTTGCAAGAGGGTTTTAATCCTCTTTTTGATGTCAAAATCTCTTACACTTGTTGTTGCTAAGTGTATAGTATGTACACTTCGGCTGAGTGCATCTACCACTTTGTTCTCTTTTTCTTTGATACGTTTGATATCAAAATCGAACTTGTTGACTAGTGTCATCCACCTGGCATGTATAGCATTCAATTGTGGCTATTAAAACAAATACTTTAGTCCACATTGGTCCATCATCAAGACAAACCTTCTTTCGAGCAAGTAGTTTCTCTACATATTCAACGCATGCACAATCACTACAAGCTCTAGGTCATGGGAAACATACTTTTGCCCATGCTCATTTATATTATATGATTAATAACAAATCACTTGCCCTTATTTGATAAGAACTCCACTGATTCCTTATTTGCAAGAATTAGTGCAAACTAAGAAATCCTTGTCAAGGTATGCAATATTTAGAATAGGGGAATTAGTCAAAAGATACTTCAAATGCTAGAAGCTATCTACACACTCTAGTGACCATACAAATTTCTTCCCTTTTCTTTGTAATGAGATAATGAGATTACATATCTTAGAGAAAACCCTTATAAACCTCTTGTAATACCCATCCAATTCCATGAAATATATTACCTCTGGTACGTTCCTGGGGGCAGGCCAATCCATGATTTCCTTGATCTTTTCAATATCTACGACCACTCCCTCTACTGAGATTATGTGGCATAAATACTGGATTTACTTTTGAAAGAAATCACAATTGATAAACTTATCATACATATAGTATTCTCTCAATACTTGTAGTACCATCCTAAGATGTTCTTCATTCTCCTCTAGAGTTTTGGAATAAACCAAAATATCATCCACGAACACCAAAACAAATCTATCATGCTACTTGTTGAGCACACTATTCATTAAACACATGAAAGTGGCTCGTGCATTTGTAAGCCCAAATGGAACCCCTACAAAATCATAGTTTCCATACCTCATCCTAAAGGTTGTCTCATGGATTTCCTCATCATTAATCTTGACTTGGTGATATCCAGACCTTAAATCAATATTTGAAAAGACTACAGATCCTCTGAGATGATCAAAGAGATCGTCAATCTTGGGTAAAGGATGTAGAAATTTCAATACAAATTAAGTATTTCTTGCGATTCTCCTGATCTAACAATTATATGCCATTGTTAAATATAGAATCTCTTCTACTATTATTCTTGCAGAAAATTAAACCATGATCACAACCACAATCACAGAGTGAAATATCAAGAACACATAACACAAAAGTTTTTACCGGGAAAGCTTAAAGCTAAAAACCCCACTATCATATATTATGTATATCATGAATCATGAAACAATCTCATACAAAACTCTAATCCAAGATCTCTCAGTACAATACAATCGTCTCACACTGTCATACACAAATCAACAAATACATGTGCCAATTCCTATGTCCAGACAACTTGCCTCCTCTGCACAAATCCTTGCAAATAGAATTCTCACAATTCAATTTCCTAGTTTTCACATTCTCATAAGCATATCCACTGCATGTGTGATCAAATCACAACTGATAGCCAAACTATCCCTTTCACCTGTTATCTCAACTGGGTCTCCACTGGATCTGACATGCATGTAGTTAACCGTGGTGAATCTTCAGTTGCATGTGAGTTCACTGATTTACTCAACTCTCACTAGTGCAAGTTTAGTTACAACTAGTACAATTGATCTTAACTCACTTAACTACACTTATAATTTTGTCACAACTCCAACTCACTCAGTTATGAATGAAATAATAGATTAATATTTATTGTCCAATTTATTTAAGGGAAAATTAAATCAGACACATGTTTCTTGTTGACTTTTCAACAAAGGATACTTGTTCTTGACAATTATCTTATTCAAATACCTATAATCTATACACAGACACAATGTACCATCCTTCTTCTTCACAAATAGGGTTGGTTCTCCCCATGGGGATACACTTGGCCTGAATTAACCCATATCCAATATTTCCTTTAGTTGTACCTTCAACACCACCAACTATGGTGTACTCATTCTATAAGGTACCTTTGATTTTGGTATTGCTCTAGGTACGAAATCTATCGAAAAATCAAGATCTCTCTATGGAGGTAGTCTATGTACCTCTTCTGGGAATACATCCTTAAATTCTGACAACAAATGGTAATCTTCAGCCTTCATCTCCTTTCCTTCCGTTGATTTTAGTACTTGTATAACATACAAGGGGCACCCTTTTTGACTAAAATTCTTAAGTTGCAACATTGATATTTGCCTCACTAATATTGGCTTCTAAATGCCTTTCAAAGTTATTACATTTTCTTCTTCACCTTCACATTCTATATTTTTCTCATAACAGTTCATCTTTTCCTTGTGGGCAGCTAACCAATCCATACCCAACAACACACCATAAGAGCCTAGGGGTAGGATCTTCAAGGCTTCTTGCTTACACAATACACTCATCTCAAATGGACAATATTATATGACCTCGACCACTTTTATCTTAGTTTTATAGTCCAAAAATGACATATATGTGCATACAAGACATTGGCCCATCCATTTTCATACATTCCCAAAAATATTGTTGATGCTTCCTTCTAAAAAACCTTTTTTTGGATAGTGTATGTGCCTTGCTGCACTAATAGCCTGCGTACACATGTGTGCTGCAATATAGTTAGCCTGCATACACATGCGTGATGCATGCTAGTTAGCCCGTGTTTACCTCCAAAAGTTGTAAAAAATATAAAATTGTGTGGAATTCAATGAAGTTTACGGGCTATGGAGGGTTTCCTAACCATTTTACCCCTTGTAGCCTATTCCAAAACCAAATAACCATCTTTTTTTCATATAAAAATAGGTCTTGGAGAGTCATTTAGAGACATGAACAAGAGAATAAGAAATTTTTTCCAAAATCCCTTTCCTTTATTTGCCCAAGATTTGCATCTCATTCTGAGTTTTAGCCTCAACTTTCCCTTCCAACCATTCTTCCTATGCAACCCTTCCTCCTTCCCTTGATGATATGTTGGTTGTGAGAAGATAATGTGGGATTGACACACTTGGAGCCACGACAGAGGAGCCCAGACTTGGTTCATAGAGCGCTCACCAACAAAGGTTGTAACCTTTTTTAATCTTGAATTTGAATAAAAGAGTTTATCTTTCTCCCAAAACCCTATGTTTACATGTTCTTATCAATTTGATCATTTATAGCTATGTTTAGACTTTTAAAGTGATTGTTAGAGATTGTATATGTTGTTTCGTTGTATTCCTAATCCCTTGGAGGTCAACTTTGGGAGAAGATCTGTGATCTAGGAGGTGATAACAAGCGAAAGAGGTCTACACCAACCACAAGGATTGAAGGTGCACTCATTAACTGTCTCTTTCCTCTTTCTCTCATCACTTAGTTTATATGGTTTTGGGGTAGATTAAAGGCAGATCATTCTTTTAAGGGATTTATCGCTCTGCCTATTCCTTAGACCCAGTTTAGGGGGATTTTCCCCTAGGGGATGAGATATACATTCTCTTTTATTGGCAACAAGATAGTCTCCCTTGGACAAAGCATATCCTTCCATTTGTTCTCCATGAATTGGGATCTATCATGACCTTAGGAAATTATTCTCATTACATAGAGTTGTGCCCTCCTCCGTTTGGTTACCCTTCCAAACATATGGAGAGTTTGTGGTGCCTCATGTATCACAGACTTATGTCAATAATATGTTGCCTACGTCTCATTATTTTGTCGTGATTTTTTCCAAGGGAAGTTTTATCCAACCTGAGTCGACCATTCTATAGTTAATCTCTTGACTTTCATGAGTCGGCCAACCCAAGAGTCCAGTCAAGTTTAGATTAAAAATCAATGAATTTTTGTGCCTGATGATAGAGGTCCTCTTTCTCCAACGTCATGTCGAAGACCTCAGAGTAGTGAGTCTTACACTCCTATTGTATTCCTACCAAATATCTGAAGATATTTAAGTTGTTGTTTGAGCTATGAAGTTAGCATCTCCAGCCACGAGCATTAATGCTTGTTGAGGATGCATATGTATATATTTAGATGATTTTCAAATGTAGATCCACTATGTATTGTTCGCGGTTACACTTTATATAGACACTCATATTTGTCTCGTAGTCATGATTATTTTATACGACATGGATATGCAATGTACTTGATTGGCAACCATGCTTAGTTTATCCCGAGCATGAGTATGCTCACCTCAGAGAGATTATCGTTATTTTTCATATGACACGCTCATGAGCACTCATCTCGGGCTCACTCAACTTCGTGCCCTCCCACTGTGTAAAGATATTGTAATGTATTTCGGCCATCAGTTTCTCTTCTTACCTCACACATTAGGGGGCATCTGATATAGTCCAAAAATTCCATATTTGTTCATACAAGACATTGGCCCATCCATTTGCATACTTTGCCAAAAATATTGTTGAGGTTTCCTTCTAAAAAACCTTTTTTTGGATAGTATACGTGCCTTGTAGCACTAATAGTTGGCGTACACACACGTGTTGCATGCTAGTTATCTTGCATACACACATGTGGTGCATGCTAGTTATCCTGTGTTTACCTCCAAAAGTTGTAAAAAATATAAAATTGTGTGAAATTTGGTGGAGTTTACTTGCTATGAAGGGTTTCCTAACCATTTTACCCCTTATAGCCCATCCCCAAATCGAATAACCATATTTTTATCATATAAAAAGATGTCTTCAGGAGTCATTTAGACACATGAACAAGAGAATAATAAAACTCTTCAAAATCCCTTCCCTTTCTTTCCCTAAGATTTGCATCTCATTCTGATTTTTAGCCTCAGCTTTCCCCTCCAGCCATTCTTCCTATGCAACCCTTCCTCCTTCCCTTGATGGTATGTTGGTTGTGAGAAGCTAATTTGGGATTGATGCACTTGGAGCCACGACAGAGGAGCCCATACTTGGTTTGTTGAGCGGTCACCAGCAAAGGTTGTAACCATTTTTATCTTGAATTTGAATAAAATATATTATCTTTGTCCCGAAACCCTATGTTTACATGTTCTTGTTAATTTGAGAATTTATAGCTATATTTATAATTATAAAGTGATTATTAGAGATTGTATATGTTGTTGCAATGTATTCCTAACCCCTTGTAGATCATCTTTGGGAGGATATTTTTGATCTAGGAGGCGGAAGAAAGCAAAAGAGGTCTACACCAACCACAAGTATTGAAGGTGCACTCATTAACCCTCTCTATCCTCTTTCTCTTGTCGCTTAGTTTAGATGGTTTTGGGGTAGATTAAAGGTAGATCAATATTTTAAGGGAGTTATCATTCTACCTATTCCTTAGACCCATTTTAGGGGGATTTTTCCCAAGGGGACGAGATATACATTCTCTTTTATCAACAGTAAGATAGTTTCCCTTGGACAAAGCACATCCTTCCATTTTTTCGTCAAGAATTGAGATATTGCATGACCTTAGGAAGCTATTCTTGTTACATAGAGTTGTGTTTTCCTCCATTTGGTTACCCTTCCAAACATATGGAGAGTTTGTGGTGCCTCCTGTATCACATACTTATGTCAATAATATGTTTCCTAAGTCACATTATTTTTTCGTTCTTTTGTCCAAGGGAAGTTTTATCCAACCTAAGACGGCCATTCTGTAGTTGATCTCTTGAATTTCATGAGTAGTTCATCCAAAGAGTCCAATCAAGTTTGGATTCAAAATCAATGGAGTTTTGTGCCTGATGATTGAGGTCCTCTAGTATTTCCTTGGCAGCATGTCGAAGACCTCAGAGTAGTGAGTATTGCCCTCTTATTGTACTCCTACCTAATTTTTGAAGATCTTGAAGTTGTTCCTCAAGCTATGAACTTATCATCTCCAACCATGGGCATTGATGCTTCCTAAGGATGCATATCTCATTATACTTGTATATCTTCATATGATTTTGAGATGTAGATCCGTTGTGTATAGTTTGCGGCTACACTTTATATAGACACTCATATTTGTCTCATAGTCATGATTATTTATACGACATGGATATGAAGGTACTTGATTAGAAACCATGCTTAGTTTATCCCGAGCATGGGTATTCCCACCTCAGAGAAATTATCATTATTTTACAGATGACATGCTCATGAACACTCGTCTCGGGCTCACTCAACTTCGTGCCTTCCCACTATGAAAAGATATTGTAATGTATTTCAGCCATCAATTTCTCTTCTAACCTCACACATTAGGGAGCATATGTTATATTCCAAAAATTCCATATATGTGCATACAAGACATTGGCCCATCCATTTGCATACTTTGCCAAAAATATTGTTGAGGCTTCCTTCTAAAAAACCTTTTTTTGGATAGTGTATGCACCCTGCTTCACTAATAGCCTACGTACACACATGTGTTGCATGCTATTTATCCTACATACAAATGCATGTTGCATGTTAGTTATCCCACATACACATGCTAGTTAGCCCGCGTTTACCTCCAAAAGTTGCAAAAAATATTAAAGTGTGAAGAATTCGGTGGAGTTTACAAGATGTCGAGGGTTTCCTAACCATTTTACCACTTATATCCTGTCCCCAAACCAAATAACCATCTTTTTCTCATACAAAAAGAGGTCTCGGGGAGTCATTTAGAGACATGAATAAGAGAATAAGAAAATCTGCCAAAATCCCTTCCCTTTCTTTGCCCAATATTTGCATCTCATTCTGAGTTTTAGCTTCAACTTTCCCCTCCAACCATTCTTCCTATGCAACTCTTCCTCCTTCCCTTGATGGTATGTTGGTTGTGAGAATCTATTGTGGGATTGATGCACTTGGAGCCATGACATAGGAGCTCAGACTTGGTTCATAGAGCAGACACCAACAAAGGTTGTAACCTTTTTTTTTTTATCTTGAATTTGAATAAAAGATATTATATTTGTCCCAAAACCCTACATTTATATGTTCTAGTTAATTTGAGCATTTATAGCTATCTTTATACTTTTAAAGTGATTATTAGAGATTGTATATGTTGTTTCATTGTATTCCTAACCCCTTGCAACTCATATTTGGGAGGAAATTTGTGATCTAAGAGGCAGAAACAAGCGAAAGAGGTCTACACCAACCACAAGGATTGAAGGTGAACTCATTAACCCTCTCTTTCCTCTTTCTCTCATCACTTAGTTTAGATGGTTTTGGGGTAGATTAAAGGTAGATCAGTCTTAAGAGAGTTATCGCTCTGTGTATTCCTTAGACCCAGTTTAGGGGGATTTTCCCCGTAGCACTTAGTTCTTGTGGCTAATTAAACTAACCATCATTTTGCATGTTTCTTCTTCTGTAAGGCACACGCGTTAACAAATTGTGGTGATATATAACTAATATTAGATCCAGGGTCACTTAAAATATAATTAGGTTGCTTGGAAATTATACCTTCCAGCTCGACTATAGAAGCTTGGTGTTTTTCTTGCCGGTTCTCCACAACTGCATATATCCTTGGCACACTTATGGCCACATCATTGATTGTAGTTTCTTCCTGCATATGATAAAATTTCTTGCTATCATGTTGTCTATGAGGAAAATCCCTCAACATGTGTGGTTCTCCACATCCCCAACATTGCAAAGGTTCTTTCTTAGGCTCCTCTGTTCTTTCTCTTGCTTTCTTTGCTGGTTTATTTCCACTTTGAGATGGGAAATTATGTTGGTGTATAATTTTTCTTGGTTGAACAAAGTATGCATCCTTATTTGAGTTCTTGTATGGAAGTGACATGAATCCATTTTTCCGAAATCCACTCTTATCCTTCTTTTTCCAATCCTTTGAAGGCTCTCACTTATGTCTAGACTGATCATAAAAAGACTTGGCCTTCCTTATAGTTCCCTCCAAATTCTTTAGATTATCAAATTCAATTTTGTCATGATAGGATTGTGGAAATCCACTGAGAAAATGTTGCACTCTTGCTTTCTCATCCTTGAGGTAAGGAACATACTCAACAGTTCCATGAATATTTTAGCACAGACATCCATGGTAAGTTGACCCAACTTATGCTGATGGAATTCCTTGATTTTTTCATCGAAGTACTTCTCTGATAGGTATGTATTTTGAAGTACCTTTCAAAAATTTTCTTTCCTTCAATTATTTGATTTCCTTGAGGTCCTCCCACCAAATGGAGGTGCCTCCATTTAGATTGAAAATGTAAATTATTTCCTTGGTATTCTCAGAGTAATTGTGTTCCTGAAAATACTTCTTCAGACCAAATATCCATGCCTCAGATTCTTCTCCCTTCTTAATTTCTCCGTCAAAGGTAGGAAAATTATCCTTCTTGAATTCTTTAGTAATAGAATTATGATAATGCCTTCTCTTATTTCTCTTTGGAACATCCGTTCCAATGTCACTACTAGGCAACTATTCAGAAGAAATATTCACACTAGATGACTATGTGGAAACATTTCTACCAAATTTGCTCTTCTTGGCATCCAGGTATCGCTTCTTGGAAGAACTTCTCCCCACATTGCTATGACTTAATCAATGCCTTTGGACATCTACTGGGGCCTTCAAATTTTTTGACTATTGCAACTCTCCATTATTGGGGCCTTGTTGAAGGTGATCCTAGATTTCATACAAACTCTGTAGTAATAATACATTCAATTATGCATGCTCGTCCTAAGATTTCATGATCCTCTCATTATCTGCCTTCATGCTTCTAACAGTGGCCATCAAATATAGAGGGATTTCTCTATCCCTCTGACCATCAAATTCCTCATCTATGAAATGTGATGTGTCTTCCATGATATGTTGCACCATTCACCTTTTCTTGTCCTTTAGTACGTCCTACGTGATGAAACAACAACCCTTGTTAGCAATCACATCAACAATTTAAAATATTCGTGCCGGACATCATTAAAATTTTCCAAAATAGTTTTAAGCAGCCTCAGTGGCCCATTCAAGCCTAGAATTAAAAATATGCTCTCATACCACTCCGTGACAAACCCAACCCCCTAACCCTCACTTAGGCTAGTGGGATGCCAAAATTTCCTCTTCTTCGACTTGCTTCGTTTCGAAGATTGCATCCTATAATTGGATTATGATCATCGAGATATTTCCAATGACTATAATATTTCCCCAATATGAGATCAAGATCCATAGTTATGACCTATCGACATTTTTAAACTCACTGCCACGTGGATACCTGTCATTTGCGCCATATGATGTGGCACTAATGTGGTGCCTCCCACTTGGATCCTCGACTCAACAGTTCTGATCTCTCGAAAAACTTCTTCATTGTCATCGGGGTTCATTATTCATCACGAAGACATAAGTCACCCCTATCCTTGAGTTTTGATGATGAACTCTAATGATTCCAATCTCCAAATTCGATGGATATCAGACTTTGAATCTCAACAACTTCGATCACGTCGTTGATTTTAACTTGCACGATGATTAACACCCATGCTTGAAACTCTTCTAATATGTTTAGGAGGGGCCTACGACAATCTACGGATGATATTCCATCTATCCCATTCGCTGATCAATGATCCTCTTTCAACCTTACAAAGGTCTTCGTCATTGTCAAAGTGCACCGAATTCAACTTCGAGGCCTGCTTTATTTCTCTGGATATTGACGATTACTTCGGCTAGATCAGACGATGATCACAACACCTTCGTCAATGATCAGGATCATATCTCCAGGTTCTATTTGGGTGAAGGTTAAGGTTTTTGGACCTCTTTCTCATGGTCCAGCCAACTAAGATCCAAGTGCTATGATCTACCAGAATAGTTTTTGGCAGATTGATAGCTCTCATGTAATTTGTTGTTAGCAGCTCATTGCTCTAGCCTCCCACCTCGGGACAACCGACTACTCTTCTCCCGACGAAAATGAACTCAACATCAATAACCCAAATTTTCCTTTGTCAGAATGGATCTTGCAGATCCAATGGCGAGGATGGGTCCTCTGATATATCTAAGGCCTATTGCCCCTTTCGTCATCGAAACTTTTCCCAACCCTTCCTTGGACAATTCTAAGGACTTATAATCCTAACAAACAATTGAGATACAATCATAGAAATGAATCAATGACTTAGACTCATCCCAACTCAAAGATTAGTTCTGTGTCAAAGAAGAAATCCGGCTTGAGACATAGTCACTTTCGGGTTTTAACAGGATGACACCTTAAGGCTTTCCAGACCCTCAAGGGTTCATAAACCTCTCTATACCTTCATGGTCCTTCTAAATTCGTCATAAATGAAATTATTGCATATATTTCAAGATTTCCACTTAAGGATATGAGATTCCAACATGACTCGGGGTTCCTTACTCTACCCATAACTTCACTGGGACTGGAATACTCCCTTCATCTCCCAAACAATTTTTTTATCCATATCCTGCAAACTTTCCTCTCAAAGCTTCAAAATTTTCAAGGATACAAAACATTCTGACCTGACTTAAATTCATGAATTAACAATTCATCATTTACATGCATACATATTTACACAAGAATTCAATTCATTATTTACATGCATACATATTTTCCATTGATCCAAAAAAGAAATGCACATTTACATCATTACCATACATTAAATAGTCAAGTTAGACACTTTTTTGTTTTGGAAAGATATCATCAGCCAACTGACGGAGAGAGGATGCCTTCCCCCCCAACCTTAGGCCATACCGCAAAGTGCCTTCCTACAGTACACGACCCCCGTGGTTAGCCATGATATCACAAGGGAATGATTCAATTGTTCTTCAAGTTCAAATGATCTAGGAAGGTTTCTCTCCTTCCTCTACTGATAATAGAAGAAGTTTCCCCCTTCCCACTGAGCTCAGGGCTTCCATAAGCTTATCATGTAGTTTATCAACTATATTTCCTATGTAGAAGGGACTCCCTTCTCTGCTATACAATCCCTCAACAATCTCCCCTTACCAGTGTCATTTTTTTTTGAGTAAGTACCAAGCTACAACCCTTTATTGATCTAGTCTAGATTCATGTTTTCTCTGTTTCAGGGTGATCATCATCAAATTGGACGAAATTCCTACTTTCATCAAGGAAAACTCTCCACTTTCTTCTTCTCTTCAATCTGAGCTAATGAACACCTTTGTTCACTACACCCTTATCCTGCGAGCCCATCGTTCACTCACTCTTCCTCAGAGTATTCTCTCTTACATGCATTGTGTGTTTTGTTCTCTTCTAATACCACTTTCGACGAGTAACCATTCTCTTCTCTCGTCTTCATTTCTCACCCTATCCTCCTCTCTTTCATATATCTCTGTCGGTGATGAATTTTCACATTTGGTCTCTTCTTATACCAATCCCTCGAGATTCGTGTGGCTTCCTGTAGACACGACCTACTGTTCTGGGCTCCGAATTTCTGAAGGGGCAATCTGTGGTGTCCTATTCGTCAGATTGTTAAATAGACCCTTTCCTTCTTCAAAAGACCAAACTGTAAGAAATTATTAACTTCCTCAACCACCGATTTGACTTCCATTACTAGTCACATGGATCCATAACGATCTGGGCACAATGGTAGGTGTAAGCTCATGTTTACAAGTATATGCAAACTTGTTAAGGAAGCTCCCTATTTTCTTCACTAAAACATCTCATCTTCGGCTCACCTATCCAGTTCATCAATTCCACATGTGACATCATGGCTAGTACTCTCAAGGCTCTTCCCTCCTCAATTACTTTTCTAGTGTTATTATCAATCAAAACATGATTACAAACTTCATAAACATAATCATATGAAGTATTAGGCATAATTACCATGAGGGAAAGGGAAAACAGGTTGTTACATATAGACTTTAAACCTTTTATATTTAACTAAGTTAATAAATGATCCCATATGACATGATTCCACCTAGATATATATACCCACCAATCTCCCTTCAAACATTCTAAGTATGAATTTAAAAATGGAGAAGACCCTAGTAATTATGTTAAAACATTTCACTTACAGTGTTTTTATAATAGTATCATTGAATATTCTATTAAACTTAGGATTCTCCAAAACATGTTAATAAGGGAAACAACCACACAATATATAAACCTTCTTGCTAACACACACACCACCTTCATATCTTTAACTATGGACTTTCTAAAGCAATTTTAAATACCTATCTTAATATGACTAGAATGGTGTAGACTTGTTAATTTTGGTTAAACAATCCACCTCCACACACATATTGGATCATATCTAAAAATGGAGGCATACATTTGGTTTGATCAAGATCCCCATAAATCCCAATATCATATTAAAATGGCTTAAAAGTTCCTTGCTTCCCAGAATCTATATAGATGTCATCATAGCATGACCTATAGATGAAGAAGAGGCCATCACGAGAGCTCAACAACTAGACTTTAATGTACTTCTAGTGTGGTTACATATATACCATCATCCCAAATTCTCCTCAAGCACAGTGGGTTCAATCCGACCCATTCCAGGACAATATCATGTGGTTGGTCGAATGATAGGGTCAAGTATCTATGCATTTATGTACTATGTTACCAACTACTTTACTCAAATGGATTTATCTAGAGACCTGAGACCCTAGATAATATGGAGAGATAAACTTTCCCTATGAACCATCTCCATATTATGCTCCACCATTGTCTTATGCTTCAGAATAATCCACTTCCTATCAAAGGAAACCATTTATTCCTAACCCCTTGCTAGTTTATAATATTAATTTGGTTCAACTTTATTATTTTAGAGATTTGGCCAAAATTTATCTCAACTCATTCAAGGCCAAAATAACAACTAACAATAAGGCTAAGGAAAGAAAAATAACAACTAACAATAAGGTTAAGGAAACAAAAATAAAAATAAAAGCAAAAACAAAAATAATTAAGAGATCCAAGGGAAAGGGGGCAATGGCCCCACCCATGACATTAATGTTGGGGAAACCAAAATGTCAATCAAAACCAACCCAACTATATGTAAAAAAAAAAAATGATATGGAACAATACTATATCTCGAAAAAATAATATTGTCTTTTTATATAAAATGAAATAAATAAACAGTTCGATCAGATAAAATAATAACAATAATCTAATTTTAAGGTTACAGTTAAAATAGATATCAAATTGGTGTATGAGACCCCCTTGTTTGTGGGACAAAAAACCTCATACATTGACTCTTTTATACAAGGGTTCATCAAATCAAGCATTCATACATATTTAGTCTGCCATAGTCTCTTGGTCAATTATAGGTATATTTACAAACTAGGGGAAGCAAGGGTATTACATTAATGCTCATTTTATTTTCAGTACTCCTCACATGGTATTGAGTTATTTATTGCACTTTTTTTTATTCATGAAGGATTAGATAAAAATCTCTCAGAGGATGGAGGACATCTTAAGAGCCAAAACTTGAAAGTGACTATGACAAGTGCACCTGAAATAGATCATCAAAAAGTTGTACATGATTTTATAGTATGGATATACTTAGCGATTTATATACGCTATAACTTTTAATATAAATAGAAATTTTAGGTGAGGGCAAGATTTATATTTAGGTGCTACACAATATTCCAATTTTTAGAGTGACTGTATCAAAATTTCCAAACTCTAGCAAAGTATTAATTATATATTTTTCTAAGATGGTTGAAGTGTGCTTATTGCTGAGAATTCAATACATCTAATTTACCTAATTTTGGCATTTTCACGACTATATTGTTGATTTGTGGTTTAACTCGTGTAGATTGGTGAAAATTTATCAACAAATTAGATCCATCTTAGCTCTATATTTTTAATTGAAAGGGTTAAATCTGAAAATTTATCAAAAACTTAGATCCATCTTAGCTCTAGATTTATAAGTGAAAGGGTCAAATCCCTCGAAGTGAAAACATCTCCTCAAGTTTAATACTTTAAAATAAATTTGTAGTTGGGGTGATTTGATCCCTCTCATCATAAGTTTGGAGCTAAGATAGATTTAAACTAACTGTATTGAATTGATTTATTTCCTGTATTGTTTGTGTTGGTTTTTTTCCCTTTCTCTATCTAATCTTATTGGTCTTGAGGGATTATGATTCTATTGACCATTACAAATTGACCCCGGTTCATAACTAAGAATCTTCCCAACAAAATCCCTTAAAGACTATCGGCCCCTCTGGTCATCTAGAAGGAAACGCAGTACACAGAGTGTACTGCGCAGTCTCACCCGAGATAGATCTATGGGTGGCTGCAATACTTAGGTGTTTGCAACCTAAGACCGAGTGAGATCTGCACCTAAGTTAACCTTTATTCAGTTCTTTTAACATCTAGTATAACATTCATTCTATGCATGCATGTGGAATATCAGATTTACTTAGTTACTTCATTCATTCAACATTAATCAACTAATCAGACGTAAACACACATTCATTCAGTCACATAACACAGTGTTATCATGGTTCACCCTCTCCTGAGCTACGTCCACAAAGATATGGCTCTAAGGATTTTATTATAGTTTGGAAATATCCATGCTGCACATGGTTACAATCTTAGTTCTTCTTCCTTCCCACAGGCTCCTCAATCCCCTTGACGCTGACTAGATCGCACCAGGATCCTCAGCCTACGATTTAACCCTTGGGATCGAGTCGCTTATGCCTTCTCTATCTCACCAGCTTAATGACTCATACAATCCTTACAATTCTCTTCCTCTATGTGACCTTTGTTGTCTCTCTCTGCGTATATCAGTATCTGTGTATCTCTCTCGACATCTATCTTCATCTCTCCTCTCTTCTAAGTACTACTTACTTATATTTTCAGCTCACCATCCATTAAAATTCATCCCAAAAAACCTAACCCTAGCGTCGTTAGGTCTTCCATGCATGTGTGTGTGTTGTTTTTCCTTTCAGCTGTCTTTTTCCTTTTGCATGCTTCTCTTCCAAAAATAACCTTTCTTCCTGACTCGTTCTGCATCCAACAAGCCCCCAACATTGACATGTAGCTCGTCCCAAGCCACCTAATCCTTGTGTGCTTCGTCGATTTCTTCTGCAATCTCCTGGAACTTTTCTGTGATATCCTTCGCTTGTGTTTGGTCCTGCACGATCTTCTCCTTGAGTGCGTCCAATACCTGTACTGCAATATCATAGTTGAAAATCCCCACACACTCTACCTGATTTTGTGCCATGTTCTTCTTTGATTCTTTTGCCTATGAAATGACCTATGTTTCCCACTCCTAGAGCGGTTCCATTTGAGCCCGGAGCTCCTTTTTCTGTGTCTGTGCAGCTATGAATTCTGCATGTAGTTTCTTCATATCCTGCGCTCCTTTGACATGCTCTGTGATTGGCATTGTCTTCTGCCTCTGCTTAAGGTCCTGGATATCTGCTCTTATACTTTCTTCTTCCTGGTCCCACTGATATACCTGTTGATCCTCTTCTAGCTTCATCCAAAGCTGTGCTGCCTTCTCGAAAAATTCGACTGCCGCGTGGACTTGTCACTCTATCTCCTTTATCTGTTTTGTTTCCTCTTACTTCCTCTGCTCTTTCACCTCTAGTGGAGTGGTAGGTATGAGATTCTCCTAAAGGTGCATGATCTCCTATCTGTATTGATCGATTGTCTACAAAATCTAATCAATCTTCAGTGTCACCATGAGTTCGTTCGTCTATGCGCTCTTTGGGATTTTCTAATAAGCTATGGCCAATTCCTGCTCCAGTCTATCGACGCGATATTTTTCATCTTTGATCTCGAGCTTATCCTGCTCGAGTACCAATTCCAACTCGTATTGATTGTCCCTTCTCTGCTACAATTCCGCTGTGTTTGTACATGCGCGTGATTGTACCTCCTTTGTGACATTGACTTGCATTTTATGCAATGCCTTGGTTGGTATTCGCGTCAATACCAACTGTATTTGGGACAAGTCATTTAGGGGTGTCTTCCCCATGATTTCGTCCATGCGCAACATGTTGGGTGTGACATGAAATGTCGAGCTCGGTTGTGCTGTCGTCTGGATCCTGTCCTGCTCACTTGATCCAGCTTCGCCTCCTATATGTGATGTTGATGGGACTATTCCTACGCTGTTGTTGGCCACCTGCGCTTCTATGAGATTCTAGAGGAGCTTCCACATATATGCAGCTCCTCCTCAATAATGTCCCTTTGGCGCTGAGCACTGTCAAAATCCTCGACTGTGCGATCCTGGACCATTTGGGCCACCATGTCCCCATCGTCCTTGGTGATCATGTATTCTGGGGACGTTCTGTGTGCCTTTGCCTTCTTGAGCGCACCCCCCATCTGGATGATTGGCCTCTTAGTCTGGCCTTGCTCTTGCTGAGTAGCACTTCATGTGGTTCCCTATGTTGTCTCAGTTTGTTTCTCCTGTACCTATGGTGCCTGTGTGTTGTTCTTCTTCCACGTTTGGGTGCCTTTCTTGGATGCCCCCCCTTTTACTGTTGCACCTTGTTTTGACCTGTCCTCAGCTTATTGGGCACCGTTACCTGTTCGACAGGTGTTTTTCCCTATCCTACCTCCTCCTTCATTCCTGCAGGCATTTCTTGATTCAGGACTGGGATCCTCCAGTCATCATCCCAATCTTTGATGTCCATCTCTATGTCTGCCTCCTTGATGCAGTAGAAAAATTGTAGCCATTGATTGTCAGGATCTTTTCGTTCCTGGATCCACATTGTATGTCTAGTGGCTTTGAAGTTGGCTATGCCCTGATATTGTGTGATTTCTTCTGGTGTCACCCTCCAAGTGTTGGCGATGCTCTCCTGTAGGTCACTGTGATATCCTTCAAATATTGTTGCATTCACCTTTATGTTCTTGGGGTCCGAAGCAGACCCCAAGGATAAGTATCGCACTCCATGGAAATGATTGGGTGTAGTGGAAAAGAATAAATATTTCAGCTCCTTCCATCTGATCAAGGCTATCAGGATGATTAGCCATGAATAGTGAAATTTTGTCCCCAGATCCTGCGCGTCCTTGCAGTCGTCCAGGAACAGATTCAACAAATAAGGGGCCCAATTGAGTGTGGTGCCCTTCGCACATTGTGCTGCAGCTGCAACAACCCCGACCGTGACTTCCTCCTTGTGAAATTTCCTGAGTAATTTGCATGCCATAATTTTTGTGGCCATTCTTGTCGCGACGTCACTAATATGCTTGATTATGATTCCGCACAACCCCCTTTCGGTACCATAGTTATTCTTCATTTCCTCGATCAATGATTTCTCCTTTGTCTTATCCTCAAGGAACTGCACGAGATGCTCACCCCGTGATGGAAGCCCTGTGATGTATGCAATAATCTCTACATCTATTGAGATGAGTTGTTCCAGCCACAGGTATCTGCCGTGGGTGACTGCCATCATCTTCTTGACGTAGTTGTTTGCATATTGGCCCCTCCCAAAGTGTGGGATGTCCAACAAGCCTAGAATACCATTTTTTTCAGTTTGACTGCCCACTAGACTGGTTGATTAATTGGTTCGCCAAAGGGTTCTATACCCACAGTCTGTAGGTAAAATTTATTGGCGAAATCTGGGAACTTGTCCGTGTCCATCATGTCATGGTCTGAGTACCTCAATTTCTCCACATGTCCTAACATATTTCCTACTATACGTACCCCTTCTAGAATGTGCGGCAAGACAATGGTTGTGGTGTCTTTTCTGCACCATGAACTTGGTACCACCTGCTTTCTCTTCTGCTATGGTGGCTGACTCGAGGTTCTAGCCTCCATTGTTTTCTCTTCTGCATACTCGTCTGGTCAGTCGATGAAATCTTCCAATGTGCCCTCCTATGGATGTTCCAGTGTGGTTGTGTGTGATATTTATGGTGCGGTCATTTCCTTCTAGTTCAGGACCGTCCCATTAACTCGCAGGTGTTATTCAGGGTTTCTGGAGTGCAAATGATTGTCTTCTTCCTCAACCTATTTTCCCTATCCCCCTTCTGGTACATCCATGTCCATGCCCACTAGTGTTGTCTTCTGGGTTTCCTCCACAATAGGTGTGGGGATTCCTGGTTTCATATCTGGTGATGGGATTTCATCCACATTGACGACTTCTGGAGGCTGAAGTGGTTGGTGTTCGCTTCCTTGTGCTTGCGGTGAGGATCTGGAATTGCTTTGGGGTCGTCGACCAGTTTGGTTTGGTTTTCCCTGTTTGGGTGGTGTCATGGTGTTCATGTTGTTGTTTGCTGAATGGAGTGGCCTATGTAACTTCTGTAACATTTTCTCTCGGCTCTGTATATTCTATGGCTTATGCTTTTCTCAATTGCACAATAACCTTCCCAGTCCCGTGTACTAGCTTATATAGGAATTTTGTGAAGATTCTTGGAGATGTTACCCCATTTTCATTTTAGTTGAACCGACGCTTCCTGTGTACTTTCTATTGAATTCCCTTGCCGTCGCCAGTTGGCGCGATTAATGAGGTGTCCCGTCATTCAGTTTTGTTATTTAAGTTTGATAGCCGTCATCCGTTGGCGGTTGTTTGTCATATCCTTCTTTCCCGTTGTTTCCTCTTTCCCGTGGTTTCCTTCTTTTAGTGACCATTGGCCTTTTCCTCCATCGTGTTGGCATTCCCGAGTGTGCGCGCTCATTCTCTTCTCGGTGCCCTATGCCTTTGTTAAATGTTCATCTTTTCGGTGCAATATCTCCTCTGTGTGTGTGTGTGTGTGTGTGTGTGTGTGTGTGTTTAAGTGCCTGGGGGTCGACTGGCCCTATACAACATCACTCGGCTCCCATTGATCATCCATTTGAGTTTTATTCCTCCTAAATCCTTCAATTGTACAACTCCCCCATCTGTGATAGTCTTTACTTAATATGGTCCTAACCAATGCATTCTAAGTTTTCCTGGGCGCTGAAGGGATTTGCTGTCATACATCAAGACTAAGTCTCCTTCCTTAAAATTATTTCTCTTGATATTTCTGTCATGCCAAGATTTGTCCCTTGTTTTCTGGACTTTTTGGTGAAAACCTGCTAGAATCCTGTCTTCCTCCATGATCATCAACCGATTTAACCGTTCCTACATTGCGCCTCATTCTTTCATGTTTGTAATTGTTGTTATGAGCAAACTAGGTACCAAAAGTTCTAATGGCACCACAACTTCTTGTCCATACATTAATCTGAGTGGTGTTTGTCCTGTCAATTTCTTTCATGTGGTCATGTATTCCCACAATAGTGTTGATATCTTCAAGTAACAATCATCCCTATTAACATTGCAGATCTCCGTCAGTGCATTTTCAAGGATTTTGTTAAAGGCTTCCACTGTTACATTTTCTTGAGGATGATATGGTGTACTCTTTTGATGATGAACTTCAAATTCCTCAGTCATATCCTTAATAATATTGTTAATGAAGTGAGTGCCTTGGTCACTCATCAAAATCCTTAGGCAACCAAATCTAGTGATCACTTGCTCGAACAAGAAGTGTGTTGTTGTCTCTGCGCTACAATATTTTACTGATGCTGCTTTCACCCATCTTGTCAGGTATTCTGTCGTAGTGATCATGTACTTCACTCCTAACCTTTTTGCTGGTGGGTTAATTGGTCCCACAAAATATATTTCCCATTTTTCAAATACCTACAAATTTACTTGTGGTCGTAGGGGCATCTCATCCCTTGTATTTGGTTTACCAACCCTCTGACATACATCACATTTCTGGCAGTAGTCCTTCGAGTCTCTGTGCATGGTCCTCCACCATAGTCCTGCACACAATACCTTCTGTGCAGTATCTTTTCTTGCATAATGTCCTCCTGCTATTCCCTCATGGGCTTCTGCTAAAATTCTAGGTCTTTCATGTTCGAGCATACATCTTCTCAAGATGTTATCTGCACTCATTTTGTATAAGTGTCCTGCAATCAACTGGTAATCTGTAGCCTTGAATACCAGATTCTTCTTCTGTGTGGTGTTGTGTTCTTGTGGTGTAGTCCCTGTACTCAAGTATTGGATGCGATGTCTGGCTTCAAGAATTCTTGTCTAGCTTGCTTGAATATCTCCTTCTCGTTTTGCGCTTGTAACGGCTTCCTTGGTTTGGCATTCTTCTTGATCCATTGGTGTTGTGATGGCTCTTGTCGTACTACGCCATTTCCTGTTTTATCTCCTCTGCGTGTAACTATGTTGATGTTTCTTCCATCATCCCTCACTTCTTCTGAAATCCACTAAACATTTTGATTGTTCTGATTCCTCTTTTTCTAGATCTTCCTTAATAACATAGGACATTCTTCCGTTTCATGATCCGATGCGCGACAATACATACATATCGTTGGTGGAAGTGGACATTCTCTTGAATAGTGTCTTGGTTGTTGATAATTGTGACATACCACTGGTCCTCTACCTCTTCCAAATCCTCCTCTTTCTCTTCCTCCGCCTCTGTAGCCATATCGATCCCCTCGCGGTGCATTATATTGATGCGACTGGTTATACTATGCGGTATTATAGTGTGGTTGTGCAGTGTTGTACTACGGCTGCACAATGTTGTACGGGGTTGGTACTTGATTAAACTGAGCTGTGGCTTGCCCAACCATCATTTCTGCTTGCATCCTGTATGCATCTGATGTTCTTTCCCTCATCAACTCCATGGTTCTACAATATTTATCATCATGGCCTAATGACTTGAAAAAGTTGCAATACGAGCTCTTCGACACTGTATAGTAGTTCTGCATCATTGGACAGTGGTATGGATCATGACCCTATTTCTTACAGATCTCACACCATAGTCCTCTTGTTGGTAATGGTTTTTTCATTCCTGATGCCATGTACTGCGCGAATGTTGAACATCTGTTCCTATGGTGTCCTTTTGTCCTACATGTGGTATACCAAACGACTTCTCTTTTGTCCTTGTTCTTGTTTTGGTTTAGCTAGAATGTTAAGTTCTTCAGATCTTCCTTCAGCTCCTCAATGGCTGGATATGTCTTCGGATATTGGTTCTCTTCCATTTGTATGGATGCTTGCATATCCTTTGTGTGCGTTTGAAACTTTTGTTGTCGTACTGGATATTTCAAGTGTGGTAATAGTGAATTGACGAACATATGCCTATGATGCATATTTGTCATGACATATTTCATCTTTCCTTTCATTCGTTTGAATATTTGATCAATCTCCCATACATATTATCATGGTTTCTGTCTAATCTCTATCATCCTGTTCATGTATTAGTCTTCTGAACTCGACTTTTGGAACTCATTTATCAACAACTTCTTGATATCTCAAATCATTCTGGTTTTCCCTGGTGGAATAGTTGTAGCTAAACTCATATACCAATCTAGTGCGCGATATCCTAATGTGATAGATAACAGTGCAAGTTTAGTTTCCTCATCTGTGATGTATTTTTCTTCCCAAATATTTTCACAGATAAACAGGTGCTTCACCGGGTCCTCCGACGCTTCTCCTTTGAATTCTGGTAACCTAATGGTTGGGTCATGTCCCGCCATCTTAAATGTTGAACTAGTACCTCTATGCAGTGTATATATTTGACTACTGCTTCCTGAATTGGCTCCCCCAGTTTTTGTTCTTTGTGTAGATGTACTTCCTGCAGTCTTCCTTCTCTTGAAATTCGGTTGTCTAAACGGTGGTGTTTTTCTTGGTGTATTAGTTGCACATGGGTTTATGGGTTCCACACTAACACTAATATGGATATGAGTGTTTCCTTCTACTTCCTCTCTTGGACCTCTCATCTTCCTCTCATATGTCACGCGTAGGATTTCCTCAATATTCTCCATAGCCCGAAGATCCTATACCTCCTCTTCATCACTTTCCAAGCCTTCCCTCGCGGCTACGACTATCTTCTTGGTGTTCACCTTGTATTGGTAGGGTACTCCACTACACGTCCTTCTGGTTGTCACCATGATTCGCTTGATCTGGTCATCGTCCATCATAATTGGGTCCAAGGCCTCCTCCTTCTTTCCTTTATCCCCTTCTCCTTCCATTTCTCCTTTTCTTTTCAGTTCTTCCCCCCTTCCCTCATGTACGTAGAGAAGTTTAGTTGTCTGACTCCATTGTCATTACACATTTTTTATATAGAAATATCTTAATGGAAGTATATAATGATATGATATACCTACCTCGAGGTCCCTTCAAGAATTCTTGTTCAGCTGCATTGTACGACTTTGTTGTATCTACTGCAAACTCTGTGATAAATCTGACAACAATGTTGTCTAACCAGAAATCTAATACGCACGTAAACTTATAATCAACTCATTGTAGTTGCACGATCTCTTCGAGATTCCACTCTAGTTGTCTGATCCGATTTGTCGGATGGTTGTCTTTCAATCTTTTGATCCACTCCTGCAATATGTGTAGGAAATCACAGAAAAATACTTCATCCAAGTCGGTGAATACGTACTTTTCCAGATATTTGTGCGATGTTAACTTCGGGTTTATGTTATCTTTCTACGCAAACTCTAGCTCCTTTGTCTTCACTCAGCTTTCAATCTCTGCCTTTGTGGGATTCCATAGTATCAACATCCCCTCTTTAGAGTCACATCCTTTCACCTTGTGGTCGTCTGATCCCGTATTCTTTTGATACTTCCTCCATAGATCTCATATGATCAATCCTATTTCCTTCCAATTAGTCGACAACAAAACCATTTGTTGGTTTTGTTCCCTTTCTCTGTCTACTCTTATTGGTCTTGAGGGATTATGATTCTATTGACCATTATAGATTGACCCTGGTTCATAACTAAGAATATTCCCAACAAAAGCCCTTAAATACTATCGGCCCCTCTGTTCACCTAGAAGGGAACGCAGTACATGAAGTGTACTGCGCAGTATCACTCAATATAGCTCTATGGGTGGCTGCAATACTCAAGTGTTTGCAAACTCAGATTGAGCAAGATCTGCACCTTAACCTTTATTCAGTTCTTTTAACATCTAGTATAACATTCATTCTATGCATGCATGTGGAATATCATATTTACTTAGTTACTTCATTCATTCAACTTTCATCAACTAATCAGATGCAAAGACACATTCATTCAGTCACATAACACAGTGTTACCGTGGTTCACCCACTCTCGGGTTATGTCCACAAAGATATGGCTCTAAGGCTTTTATTATAGTTTGGAAATCTCCATGCCGCACATGGTTACAATCTTATTTTTTCTTCCTTCCCATGGGATCCTCGATCCCTGTGAGGTTGACTAGATTGTACAAGGCTCCTCATCCTACGATATAACCCTCGGGATCGAGTCGCTCATGCCTTCTCTATCTCACCAACTTAATGACTCATACATTCCTTACAATTATCTTCCTCTCTGTGACCTATGTTGTCTCTCTCTACGTATATCTGTATCTGTGTATCTCTCTTGGCATCTATCTTTGTCTCTCCTCTCCTCTAAGTACTACTTACTTATATTTTTGGCTCACCAACCATTACAATGCATCCCAAAAACCTTAACCCTAGCGTCGTTAGGTCTTCCATGCATGCACACGTGATGCTTTTCCTTCCAACTGTCTTTTTCCTTTTGCATGCTTCTCTTCCAAAAATAGCCTTTCTTCCTGACTCGGTCTGCATCCAACAATTTTTTTTTTATTATTTATGTGCAATTTATTTATTTTTATTACAATTTGTTATTTAAAAAAATAAAATTATTGTGAATTGATTTATGTCAATACATCATATTAGTGGTAAGAATGAATGATATACAACATAAACAATTAATATATCAATAAAGTGTTATCAAACATTTAGTGAATCTACTAAACAATAACATGTAATTATGAACCATACTTCTTCAAATTCTTAACAATTTGTTCAAATTTTACTAAAATTTTATTTAATATTATTGTTAAAATCCAACTATAAATGTCTCTACATTTCACTTTCTCGGCTAGTTTTGAACTTTATTTCATGAGGAAGGAATTTTGCAACTTAATCATATAAATATTATTATAAGTGGCAATTGAGAGCATTAATTGGTGGCTTTCATTCATCATTGTTTGTTTTCTATCAAACTCCAAACAATTTCCAAATACGATAGGAAGTACACAAATTGATAGACTCAAAAATTGCACCCAAGAATGCAATATTTTTAACATGATACATACATGTAAAGGGCAATATTTAAGATATGTGTAAATTAGATAATGGGATCCAATACACAGATATAGTAAATACCAACAATCATGAAATTAAAAGAAGGGACTAATGCCCCACATTATGAAATTAAAGCCGGGGTTTCTGTTTAAATCTACATGTGGAATATCTAAAATTTATAATTTTCAAATTATGAGTCTAAGAGATTAAGAAAAAGTTGGGTTTTATAGTTTCTTAAGTTGTTTGGTTGTAGTATTGTTTTGTGTATTAATTTATTTAATTACTAATATTGTAGTAGTTTAGGTTT
>WSFP011303230.1:0-44831 GCA_009831015.1 Picea engelmannii | reverse complement strand
CCATGTTATTGGCCTGATAAATCAGATTAAGTATCATGGTGAAACCCTAGAGGATAGAAAATTTGTTGAGAAGGTACTTAGGATTCTTCCTCCTAAATTTGATACTCTTGTTGTGACTCTAGAAGAGAGCAAAGCCCTGAGTCAATTTATCCTAGATGAACTACAAGCCTCCTGTTAAAATATTCGATGTGCTAGTTTTTCCATAGACAATATCTCAATATTGTCACCCAACCATACACATGCAACCACCCTCGAGCACCATAAACTTGACAAATAGAATGATTCTAGAAGCAGTACCAGACCCAACAAATAACCAAGAGATAGTGTATCTCTCTTTCTCCAAGAATAGTGCACCAAACAAAAAGTCCTCAAACCAGAAACCAAGACCAAAAACCCAGTTGTAGTAGCTACAGCTGCACTCCTTCTCCAAACTTGCGCAACACTTGACTTGTGTGAGATGTGAGAGAGTGAATGACCAAATGAGATCAAGCGCCCTCTATTTATAGTGCTCTTTGTTACCTGTCCAGGTCGACTTCTTCTTTTAGAGGACAATACTTAAATATTAATTATTTTATTGAGCTAACATGTCTTCTAGGGTTTCTACACATTTGTTTAGGGTTTCTCTAGCTTCTGGAATATTCTAATCCAGTCAGAGGCTATACATGGAGGTTAATACCTCCTGCAACTACTGTAACATCATCACTCCCTCCTAGCTAGGGAGGTATTTAATGGTAATGGTCTTGAGAACAAATAGACCATTTTGTTGGTACCATCATCATAGTCACGTAGGCTATCTCATGATCACGTAGATCAACTCACAAGAAACATCGTCACTATCAGTATCCTCTGATAGCATCAAATGCATATATCTCGAGGCCATACTCCATTTGAGTAATCGAGCATGATGTTGAATAAGTTAGTTATTCAACAGAGTAATACAAGGACTATTCTTCTATTCCAGACATACGTCTTAGAAGAATAGTTGTCCTAACAGATGTTGAAAGCCCCGCAATGGGTTACAAGGACCATTGTTCTAATATGTACCTATGTCCTAGAAGAATGTTAGTCCTCCAAGATGTTGAAAGCCATGCCATGGGCTACCGATACCATTCCTATAGGAATGTCAGTCTCGGACAATTTTCTAATCGGGTCATATGTACCATAGAGATCAATCTCTACCCATATGCCTTAGAAAATATCGGTCCCATATCAACCACCCTAATCGAGACGTCGTGTCCTTAAGGGGAGGACTATTCAACCTAATCGGGTCAATAACTGTGCCTCATGAGAATATCGATCCTAAACCATTTTCCTAATTGGGCCACAATCTGTGCCTTAGAAAATTGCCAGTCCATGATACGTCAACAATCTGTCTACCTAGACCATTCTCCACAGGGATAATGTCTCTCCACCAACACACTGACTATCCATCTAGCTGACAATCATCTCCAAAACTAGTGGTAGTCTCCATGGCAATCGGATAATAGCATACAACTACTACAATGCCATCCAATAGAACACAATTGTGTCTATCCATAGTAGTGCACAACTACTACCCAATGGTACACAACCACTCTTAGTAGCACACGACTAATAACCAGTGACACACAGTTAGTACTAGTGGAGCACATCCACCATCGTAGCATACAACTACTATCCAGAGACATGCAGTATCCACAATAATCAGATCATATCATCTAATATCATCCTATATCAACAATGTCATGATACAAACTGAGTCATATGGACCATTCTTCCACTCACATCTGTGATATCTAGAAGAGCATCTTCCCTTGGAAAGTTAAACATCAGCCATGGGTTGTCTCGACTATTCTTCCCAAGCATAGAAGAATAATTGTCCTTGATTGTTGAACCTGGACCATTCAACCTAATTGGGCCATTCTTCTAGCACGATTCATAGTGAAACCTGGAGAGAATGAGTATGCCCTAGGGAATAACATTCTGAACCATTTCCTACGGAAATGAATGTCCTACACCAAGCTCCTACATCAGGCCATTCTTCGAAACTTCTCACAACTGTGAACTTTGAAAGAATGATTGCCCGAAGAGGCGGACCATTCTGCTTTACCACTTCTCAAAGTGAATTCCAAGGAGAATGACTGTCCTAGACCATTCCCCCACACTTCCCATAAGGGGAATCACTGTCTATGGTACATCAACAATTTGTCAACCCATTTTCTTTACGAAAATCATTGTTCGTCTAAAATCTTGGACCACTTTCGAGCTTGGAAAGTGACTACCCATCTTGGACCATTTTCCAAACTGGAAAATGACTGCCCATATATCAATAATATATCAGTGCTCCCTCCCAACCCGGGGATTCATCTCCACGAGCCCCAACTTGTCCCTCAAGTATGCAAACTTTATCTCGGACAAAGGCTTCGTCAAAATATTTGCAGTCTTCTCATCAATGGAGATATACTGGAGAACCATTTCTCCCCTTTTGACTGTAGTACTTGATCTCAATGTGCTTTGACTTGTCATGGAACACTGGGTTCTCTAAGAGCTTCACACAACTTCGGTTATCAAAATATATCACGGTTGAATCCAACACCTGATCAAACAATCCAAAAACCATCTTACAGAGCCACATTGCTTCCGTACAAGGATCACAAGATGCAATATACTCTGCTTCTGCAGTGTTGAGTTCAACAAACTTTTGTTTCCTTCTAGCCCATGATATCATAGCAGATCCCATACTAAAACACATACCAGAAGTACTTTTTTTGTCATCTGCACTCCTTGCCCAATCTGAATTAGTAAATCCATGCAATTGTACATCATTGTTTGAGGCATATCTCAAACCATAAGTTATCGTCCCACGAATATATCTCAAGATATGTTTTGTAGATATCCAATGCTTATGTCTGGGTTCCACCTGGAACTGGCTCAACATGTTCACAACAAAGCAAATGTCTAGCCTGGTATTTACCAAATATATCAATGAGCCAATCAACTACCGGTACAAGGACGAGTCTACTGGATCAGAATCATATTCTCTCAACTTCCTCAAATCTGTTACCATGAAAGTTTCCATGGATTTGCAATCCATCATCCCAAAATTTTGAAGAATATTTATGACATACTTCCCTTGCCATAGGAATATTTCACCACGCTTATGCTATACTTCTAGTCATGAGACCAAGATCATTCATATCAAATTTTGAGGCTAGATCTTTCTTAACACTAAATAGTGAGAGGCTCTACACCAAAATCTTGGATCTTGCTTGAGTCCATACAAGGTCTTCTTTAATATAAATACATGGATTTCTCTCTGGTGTACCTCAAAACCTTGAGGTTTCTCTATATATACCTCTTCCTCAATTACTCCATTGAAAAAAATGGTCTTTTCATCCATCTAATGTAAACTCCAACCCGTGGATGTTGCAAGAGACATAGAGGTACATCTAGCAACTAGAGCAAAACATCTCATCATAGTCTTCTCCCTCATGCTGGGAGAAACCTCTGGCCACGAATATTTCCTTGTATTTATCAACACTTTACAGACTTTCCTTAAGGTCTAGGCACAATTTCGCATGCATCATGATGGATTGATATTCTTCCATCATAGCTTCCTTCCATTCTTTCTTCTTGATTGACAGTCAAATATCCTCAAGTGTTCAACACTTGGCTTCTTTTCTAGAGAAAGATTCTTTTGGAGTCATGTTCTTCAATATACGATGAGGACTTCTATTCTAAACATATACAACTGCCATAACTGCTTCTACCCATAGAAATATGGATAGATTTTGGCCATTCATCATTGCCTTAACAAATTCTTCAATGGAACTTTTATTTATTTCTGCCACACCATTCTGAGGGAAAATTAGCTCCCTCCTATTCCCGATTGTTTTACAAAAAAGGAAACGAGCTTCTTGGAGGTGTATTCTCCTCCATTATTGAACCTCAAGACCTTTATCTTCTGCTTAGACATTGGTCCATACACATCTGAGTGAATGATGTCCAAAACTCATTTTTTTCTTTCCACGCTTCCATTAGAATTGGTACTTAGTGAGATCACCTGACTCACCACTTGATGGAGCCATCCACTCCATGTTTTCAACTATCACTATAGATCCTTCTCAGAGCTATCGCATGTGACATGCCCAGAACAAGAACAACAGGAGAAAAAATATTTCCAATAGATTTTTCATAAGAACATATCTATGGTAACAAGGATGGTATTCATCATAGAGTTACCAAGGTGACCTTCCCAAGAGAAAACAAGAAATATCTCTCTAGAGGAGATGTTAGTTAATCTTGCAAAGAAGTACAATAAGCATCTATATCAATGGTATTCATATGCAATCAAGTATTCATTGCACCTAGCAATAATAAAACCTTTCAAAGACTGCTTTCACAATTTGTAATGTAGAAACTATCACCCTTGATATATGCAAATTGGAAGCTTAACAATTTAATCAAACCCGGAACCTGAAGCCTCAACTGCTATGGAGGGTGCGCATGTTCCTCTGAATGCACTGAATCCAAGATTACAGCTTGGAAAAGGTTTATTGTTCTTTCCCTGCAAACACACTCATGTTTTGCTAGATGATATAACTTGGATAGCATATACAAGTGCATACTTTTGAAATCTTGTAGCATCGTCCAACTTGTGTTCCAATCTGAAACTAGATACCATCTTGACAAGAAGAGATTAGAAACTGAATCAGAAGATTCAATGATTAGAACAAGCCAGAAACTGAATCAAAAGATTCAATGATTAGAACAAGCTAGAAACTCTAAAATTTCAACTTTGACCACAAAATCAATTTGACCAGAATTCAACCTTTGACTTTGACTTTTGACCAAAAATTCAAACTTGACGTTTTTTCTATTTGAGGGTACCAAGAGGTGTGCTAGGCTAGGGCGCACTAGGATATCAAAGAATTAGGTCAAACGCCTTACCAGAAGTGCTCGAACACAAGGGTTAGGATTTTTGTCGATGCCGCAAAAACTCGACTGCAATTGCAACTGCAATTTGGTGCTACAACGAGCTTGTCAAATAACTTCCCAATCTACCTTCCAGTGGTTAGACTGTATGAAGATAGTGTGGGCCCATAACCTATTAAAATATTCGATGTGCTCGTTTTTCCATAGACAATATCTCAATATTGTCACCCAACCATAGGCACGCAACCACCCCCGAGCACCATAACCTTGACACATAGAATGATTCCAGAAGCAGTACCAAACCCAACAGATAACCAAGAGATAATGTATCTCTGTTTATCCAAGAATAGTGCGCCAAATAGAAAGTCCACAAACCAGAAACCAAGACCAAAAACCCAGTTGCAGTAGCTGCAACTGCACTCCTTTTCCAACTTGTGCACCACTTGACTTATGTGAGATGTAAGAGAGTGAATGACCAAATGAGCTCAAGCACCCTTTATTTATAGTGCTCTTTGTCAACTGCCCAGGATGACTTCTTCTTTTAGAGGCTAATACTTAAAGTTTATTTCATTTATTGAGTTGACATGTCTTCTAGGGTTTCTACACATCTGTTTAGGGTTTCTCTAGCTTCCAAAATATTCTAATCTAGTCAGAGCTTATACATGAAGGTTAATACCTCCCGTAGCTACCGTAACATCAAAACCTCCCTCATTATAATGAACATAGATTAAATAGGTCAAATATGTCATTAGAGAATGCATTTTTTCCGCAGTTATTTATAAGTCGTGGAAGATGAAGGGGGAGAGCTAACTCTAGAGGAACGGGAAGGAGTTATGCTAGAAGTGGACACAATAGCAGTCCTACATATACTGGTGGAAGAGGAAAAACCCCAAATACCAATAAGCCAAGTAATCATAGATTTGATAAAGCAAAGATTCAGTGCCATTATTTTAACAAGTATGGACATTATGCATATGAGTGCAGGAAGAGACAATATAATTAGAACAAGCAAGGTCAAAATCAGTTAAGCAATGCAAATACTCCCTCCAGTCCTATGTTTATGGCGCACACTGAAGCAATGACTATTACCACACCAGTTGAATGCAATGTTGCTCAAGAAAGTCCATGTGACATATGGTATCTAGATTCAGGCTGCAGTAATCACATGACATGAAACTTAGAGTTGTTTTCTAGTTTGGATAAGTAAGTCCAAACTAAAGTTATACTTGGAACAGATATCCAAGTCATTGTCTTAGGTAAAGGAAGTATTGACATTTTAACTAAGAAGGGGGAGCAAAAATTGATGCCTGATGTATATTATGTTTCTAGTTTAAAGCAAAATTTGATGAGCATGGGGCAACTGTTATAGAAAGGATATAGAATCTATATGCAAGATAATCATTGTGTGATTATGGACAGATATCCAAGCAATCAACTTATTGCAAGAATTCAGATGACAAACAACATAATGTTTCCATTAACATTGAAGCTAGCCATGAAGAGAAAAACAATGCAAGTTGTTCATGAAGCAAAAGCTCTGCAGTCAGACATTGCATTCAAAGAAGAAAGTGCACACAGTTTTAAGGAAGGAAAAGCTAGTTCGCACAGTTTCAAGAAAGAAGAAGATAGTGGCGCAAAGATGCATGCAACATTCCAATCTAAAATGCAGGATGATTCCTGGCTATGGCATTTCATATTTGGACACTTAAACTTTGGAGGTCTGAAGCTACGACATACAAAGGATATGGTGAAAGGTTTTCCATTAATTGAAAAAACAGAAAGAATATATGAAGGTTGCATCTTTGGAAAGCAACATAGAGAGTCATTTCCAATTGGCAAGTCATATAGAGAAAAATCTTCACTGGAAATTTTACATTCAGATATCTGTGGACCAATGAAAACACCATCTATATGAGACAATACATATTTTCTTACATTTATTGACGATTTTTCAAGAAAAACATGGATTTATTTCCTAAAACATAAATTTGAGGCATTGGATTGTTTTCAATAGTTTAAATAACTTGTGGAGAAGCAAAGTGGTTATTACATCAAGGTTCTAAGAATTAACAGAGAAGCTGAATATGTTTCAAGAGAATTTCATAACTTTTGTAAAGTTCATGACATCCACAAGCAATTCATTGCGCGGTATACGCCACAACAGAATGGTGTCACACAGAGAAAGAATCGAACCATCATGGAAATGGCACATAGTATGTTGGCAGCCAAACATTTTTCAAATGAGTATTGGGCTGAGGCAGTAACAACTACAGTATACATCATGAACAAATGTCTGACAAAAAGTGTGAGAAACAAAGTTCCTCAAGAAGCCTGGACATGAATGAAGCACAATGTGGTGCACTTAAAAGTTTTTGGTTGTGTCGCATATGCACATGTTCCAGATGAGCTGAGAAAGAAGCTAAATAAAAAAGGATAAAAATGTATATTTATTGGATACTCTGAAGATACAAAAGCATACAAATTGTATGACCCTATTGCAAGAAAAGTCATAATCAACCGCGGTGTTCAATTTGTGGAGAATGAAGCATGGGATGGAAGCATACAAAGGACATTCAGAATTATCAATGCTATTGGGCATTATGCATAGAGGATGAAGTGGTTCAAACACCAGTTATAAGACAATGTGCAGTTCCTTCCACTCCTAGAAATGCGACACAAATCTCAGCTCAAACTACTCCAGTGAGATCTGCAGGTGCACAGTCCAATCCTAGAGCACAACAAACTCCAACAAGCAGTCCAAGTAATTCTACATCTCCAGATCCAACATAAACAAGTTTGTTACCAAGAAAGACAAGAAGTCTGCACGACATCTATAACATTGACACAACAAATTCATTTTCAATTTTTGCTTTGTTTTCACAAATAGATGATCCATTAACCTTTAAAGAAGCTGTCAAGGATGGTGTATGGGCACAAGCCATGGATGAAGAAATTAAATGCATAGAAAACAATCAGACATGGAAGTTGGTATATGTACCTGAAGACAATAATGTAATAAGTGTCAAGTGGAGTTATAAAACCAAGCAAGATGCAGAAGGAAATGTGCAGAAGCACAAGGCAAGATAATTTAGTTGCAAGAGGTTTTACACAACAACCTGGAATTGACTTCAATGAAACATTTGCGTTAGTTGTGCACATGGAAACAGTCAGAACTGTGTTGGACATTACTGCGCATAATAAATGGCCCGTTTATCAAATGGATGTAAATTCAACATTTTTGAATGGACATTTAGAAGAAGCAGTATATGTGGAACAACCACAAGGCTATGAGATTCCAGGACAAGAAAACAAAGTATACAAGTTAAAGAAGGCATTGTATGGATTAAAACAAGCTCCTAAAGTTTGGTAAAGTCACATAGATTCCCATCTCACTCAGAATGGATTTCAGAGAAGTGAATATGAGCCAACAATGTACATCAAAGCAAATCAACAAGGTAATATGTTAATTGTTTTCTTATATGTAGATGATCTAATTTTTACATGTGATTTTGGCATAGAAGAATTTAAGTCAGTCATGAAGGAGGAGTTTGAAATAATTGATTTGGGGCTTATGAGATATTTTATGGGTATTAAAGTTCACCAGTCGAAACTGGTATATTTATTTCACAATCTAAATATGCGTATGAAATTTTGAAAAGATTCAACATGATAAATTTCAAAGTAGCTCCAACACCTGTCATAACAGGATTGAAGTTAAGCAAGGAAGATGAAGGATCTAAAGTGGATCCTAAACTATTTAAAAGGTTGGTAGGTAGCCTTGTGTATATGACAAAAACAAGGCCTAATATTATGTACGAAGTGAGCATGATTTCAAGGTTCATGGAAACTCCAAAAGAATCACATTGGAAGGTAGGGAAAATAAATATGAGATATGTGAATGGAACAAAAGATTTTAGCATTTTGTATTCTACTTCAGAAGATTTTAGACTTATTGGATACACTGATAGTTATTGTGGAGGCATGATAGATGACAATAAAATTACCTCTGGGTACACATTTCATTTCGGAACAGGTATAGTGTCATGGGCATCAAGGAAGCAGCCCATTGTGACTCTTTCTCCAGCAGAAGATGAATATGTCGCATCTACAAGCGTAGCTTGTCAAGCAGTTTGGATGAGAAGAATGCTAAAAGATCAAGAACAACAAAAACCAACTACAACGTTCTATGACAACAACTATGCCATCATGTTATCCAAGAATCATGTGTTTCACAAGAAAACTAAGCATATTGACACAAGGTATCATTTTATCAGAGAATTGGTGAATAACAAAGAAATATGTTTAGAGTTTTGAAGGTCTAAAGAATAAATTGCAGATATATTTACAAAAGTCTTGGCAAGGGATGCATTTCAGAAACTGCGCAGTTGTCTAGGATTCGACACAGTCGAAGATATTTGTCAGTTCATGTAAATTTTGTATTTTGTAAACTCACCTACTTATAATTAAGGGGGAGTGTTGGAAATATTAATTACAAGTCACGAGCTTTACGCTTACGTAGAATCTGTCTGTCACGAAAATTAGGAGAATTACTCAGTCAGACACGACAAGGAGGAGCGTTAGCAGAAGCAATATTAAATGAGTTGATCTTTATCTTTCTCGAGCCTTGTTATGCAAATATGAGTTAGTCATATTTATTGGTGTCTTAAATGATAAGTCGGTTAGCTTCTATATGAAGTATCTCTCTTTATCTATATATGTCTGAGTATGTAAGTAGTCAATATATAGAGAGGTAGAGAGAGCATAGTTGAGATTTAGCAAGAAGCATCAACTATATAAGGAGTCGAAGAAGTCTGAGAGCACAAGCTCTGGTTTTGTAAGTTTGCAGAAGTTGTTGGAGTTGAAGCTCGACATAGTTATTGTATTCTGTATTAGCACAGAACTCTCAAGTTCTTAATATATATCAAGTATTTTGTGTGTTAACATTTTCATGAGTATTTTCAAACACAAACCAATACATAATTTGATTGTCTTTCAACGTCAAGAATGAAAACTATAAACCACAAGTTACCAGGTGAAAATAATTGAAATTTAATATGAATGGTTGTAGGTTTCCAATAAAATAGCCCCCATGTTTAGACATCCTTTCTACCAGAAACTAGGAGACTTTATCCAGATACATGTAGACTTCATTTAGTAATATTTTAGATGTAGAATGACAAGGCAATTAGGTGGTCGCTCAATGCTTGGATAAATCCTACAGAGCTACATCTTCTGTAGTTAGCATCTCACGTGCACACCATAAATCTCATCATTGTTTGTAGTTTATTTCATATGAAATTTGTTTCTCTACACTGCTCTTCCATTGCCACACTCCCAGAGTATTTTAAGCATCTGAAGAGACACTAGAATGAATCTTTTTTATGGATTGTCGCAAATCAACTACGCATTTTGGAGATTAGAAGTGGTGGATATCATTCAAATTCAATCTTTTTTCTCTCCTTAGTTTGTCGTTCTAACAGTTCAAGGATTCGTCGACATGCAACAGTTGTGAGTAATCTCTTTATGTCACTTCTTGGGTATCCAGCAGTGGAAAAGATACCTCTGTAACTACTCCTATGAACCTGATGACTAATGTATTTTCTTCAAGCACTACTAATAGATATAATCCAAACATAAGATATCATTCAAAGAAGCCTTGGGAAGGGTTGGAACTGATCTAGTAATCAAGGCACATTAAAATCAGTTGTTATTTGGGGAGAGCTGATTTCACTATCGTAGGTCTTTATTGTTGAAAAGAGTTAAATCGAGAATTGAGAAAGAAAAGATGTAGCTTAGCAAAAGATTGAAAAGCTATGATGATAGACATTATTTAGAATTGAGAAAGAAAAGATGTAGCTTAGCTTCAAATGAGAATGTGGAATTTATACTTAGAACTAAAAAGAATTTCATTCATGTTCTAAATCTTTATGAGTGATAACATTAATCTACTTTGGAGAATGGAAAAGGTCTTCAATTTATTTTATTTTCCAAGCTCACAACTTCTTTACATAAATTTTGACTGTACAATCATTTTTTTTCATGATGAAGAGGATAGACATAGTTTTCATATGGATAGTTGCATGATCCTTTTCAACATCAAGTGTGTGGATTTTATAAGCCATGAAGTTTACATTGCCTAATTAGCAGGAAACCATAAACATGAGATTTTGTAGCTACAAGTCTTAGAATCTGATTCTAAAACTTGTGTTGAGTTTGCAATACATGAAAACTTATAGGAAAGTTTTTCTAGAGGTCAAAATGGCACTTCAATTAAGACCTCAAATTCACATACATGTATTTTTTAATGAAAGTCCAAGTCCCACTAGGAACACTACTTTTCCAAATACAAGTTTTGTTTACTGTCTTATATACATGTTATATGGATCTATAATGTGTGGAGAGACATCAATAAGATTCACAAGCAATTGGAAGATTTTGTTTTAGGAAAAGAGCCCATTGGTCTTTGATGCACTTCAAACCCAACACCCAGTGAAAGTGTTGATTCTACCCACAACTTTGTTTTAAACCAACCTGTGATACAAAACAACTTTTTCACCCTAGACAACATTGTAAAATATATCCTAATAGGTTAGATCCATTTAAGTCTAAGTAGAGAATTAGCAAATTCAATGATACATATATTGTGATAAATGTAGGATAGTGAGCTTGCTAGGCAATTCAATTAAAGATACAATAGTCATAAACTATGATAGTACACATTACAAAACAAAATGATCAAAAATACATTTGATAATAGTAAATCCAATTAAAAACAAACAATTAATAATTAAAATTTGAAGAAATAAGATCGAACAAAAGCAAATCATAACTAAGGAACTTGATTAAAAATTAAAAAGTGTGTCCACAAGTTTGTAAACTTGTTGTGGGGTTATTGAGACCTCTAACACCTCTTTGAGTAACACACTTATTGCAGATCATAATGACTTAGCACAGAGGGAAAATTGAAATTGCGATGATCGATGGAAGTAGAATGGATCCATTTAAACTTGCATCTCTCACATAACCACAATGTTTTTAGCTTCTACATAGACATCACAAACACAAAGAAAGTGCATGCATTAATGTTGGGTATGTGTTATATTCTTTGCACGAGTAGCAGTGTATGCGTTGCACCGGGTGCGCAAGGGGGTTCAGGGGTAGTTCCCTTGAGAATTTTTTTTGACTCGGTAAACGTGTCGCATTTTTTCCTCGTTTTTTGTGTTTCCTCGATTTTCGTGTCCATTGTTGGGCGGTTTTTCGGCACATGGATTTTTGCCGATGGTTTTCTATTTCCAGTTAAGGGATTAGGGTTGTTGACTAATCCAGGCAATTGGGTTAGGGTTTTGGATGTCGTTGGCTCCTATATGTATATTGTATTGTAAACAATGTATCACCATGAATGAATATAGAATATGTTGGTTTTCCTGGTTTGGGTTTCCAGGGGAAAAATCTCTGTGTAATGTTTGTATTTGCCATTATGTCTTTTTTGTTCTTTTACTGAAAATTTGTTTGCAGTAAATATTGTACAAGATTAAAATCTACAATTAAAAGCATAAGAAAAAAAAAATATTTGCTTCCTAAGCTTGTTTCAAACTAATCAAAGGGCGCCATCACACCTTGCAAAGAGAATGAAGAAATAGTTATTTTATCTCAATCCATGCATTCTAGCTCCAGATATCTTTGTATCAAAATATGACGATGTGTTTCACATAAGTTGTCAAGTGGTTTCAACCAAAAACTTTAATGTTTTAAAGTTTACAATGATTTAGTTGTATTACAAGAGAGTTGAAGCCAATCTACTGCTTACTTCACATTAGCTTCCATAATAATAGGGACAAATCTATATATTCCATGAGGATTCAAAAATATTTAATTATTATCCATTTACATAATTGACATCATATGAGATACAAAGACATGTATATAGATACACGTAGGGATGATAAGTCATGTCCTTGGCAAAGGTCATGACTTATCATAATTGCATAGACTTATCATTTACATTATAATGTTTATTTACATAATAATTTACCTATAACTTATTATTACATGATAAGAAATGTAATATACTTTAGGTATATTACAAGTCTTCTCCCCTTAAAAATGATTTATCCTCAAACCATAGGGAATGAAAAACTCTTATGATAGAATGAACGATCTTTTGTAACCATTATCGATTAGATACGGTTGAGGACAAAAGGCGATATGAAATTCGAAGCCTTGAACAATATTGGAGCATAAAAAAAGAATTAATCCATCTAAGATGGATTTTTTCTGGAACTCTCCGATGATAAAATTTTGGATATGATCTTCTATGTTGTTGACTTTGAGACACATAGATATTTGGATGCCTTCTAAGTTTATCCTTCTTGATATCTAGTTTAGTATTGTTGTGATTTACTTGAGTCATCATGATGATATCTAAAGTTTTTGTATTTAGTGGTGTGACAACATCCTTCGATTGACCTATGACTTCATAAGGGGTGATCAATGGTGTTAAGTACCTTAATATACCTAAATATAAATATAAAAATAAACCCACAATATCAACAAGAGTAAACCAAACCATTCACCAAACTACTCAACACAAGAATGTAGACAAAACCCTTGAGGTAGGGTAACATTATATATTAATCCTTATGGAAGGATAAAAATCCTCAAGTAATGCTTGATACATTCACAATATTCTTCACTATAATTCAATACATTGCTCACACTTCTTTATATATCACTCTCTATATCCTATGAACCTTCTCACATTTATTATATCTAACTGTTGGTTGTGGAGCCTGATTATCTTCCTGATTTAGAGGTATTTTACTTTCAGCCGTGTTTATACCCCATGAAGTATTTACACCCCATAAGTATGTACACTCTTCCAAGCAGGGGAGTGCAGAGGGAGGGTACCCCCTCTGCGAGGTCCGGGGGGGCTATCCCCCCGGCTGGGGGGTCTGGGGGCAAGCGGGCCCCCGAAGCAAAAATTGCCTTGTAAAAGTATATTGTAATTTCATTGTAAATCTGGACCGTTCATTATAAGGTCGTAGATCTAACGATAGAGATTATGTTAGGTTCTTTTTTCCCTAGAAGGCAACCCTCTTTTATGAGGGAAATGTATTGCGGCTATGTATGTTGGTGAGTATTGTATTCTGAGAGAGGAGACTGTGAGAGAAAGAAGAGGAAGTTACAACGGGTTTTGCTGTAGGTTGTATCCCTTCATTTTGTTGGATAAGAATAAAGAAAGGACCTGGAAATTTCTCTGGTGGACGTAGCCCACACTGGGTGAACCACGTAAATCTGTGTCTCTCTTTTATTGTGTATCTTCTATGTTTTGTTTCCGCATTTGTTTTATTTTATTGCTCCGTGGTCCTGTTTTTCTAACACTAACTACCATAGTGAGAATTATTTAATATAGTGGACCTAGTCCACCTTACATTGAATGACTTCCACTAATAATACATAACCACATTCCCATTGGGTACCTCCCAATATTACCTCCCTAGGTATACTACAATCCATCCCTCTTCACATGTTTCATCCTCAAAACATGAGAAGAAACCATACAATATGACAGGCCAAGCAATGTAACCAACCGATACCAAGTATGACCATCCATCCATCTTAATGGAAGACAAACATGATGTCCAATTGTTGCCTTGCCACCCTGATCTTGATCCACATCATGCATGTGTGGCCATGGGATTGTTTCACTAGCCATATGTCTTCCTGCAATGTTGGTAGTCCTCCATGCACCTCTTGATTGGCTTCCTTTATGGTGCCCTGTTGGTGCATAAATGTGTTGACACTCACACCCTTTCCTTGATGATTGTTGTTTCTTTATATGATGTGGATGGCGATGTACAACAATTGTAGGAATATGTTATTTTTTCTTCAAATCTGTAACACATTGTGTCTTTGATTCAACGACCTCCTTGGATTCATTATTGTGTCATTCATGTGGCTTTGCTTCATCTCCTTCAGCAGACTCTGCCTCTGATTCAACTTTAGACTCTACGGTAACTTATTTTCTTGCCATCATGGGCCCTTCTATCTTACTAAGAGACACATCCTGTAATGTGATTTTCTTTTTCTTGTACCATAACTTCAAAAACTTATTTTGCACATTAATATTAATTGTACCAATTGAGTTCATCCAAGGATATCCCAAAAAAATATCCACATCACCCATATCTATAGCATAAAAATATGAATGCAACACATGTTTATCCATATTGAGCTTCAAATCTTTAAAAATTTGAACATTTTCACCCGCAACACGTGTGCCTTGAATATTCTTTACATGAACTTGCAGTCTATTAACCAACTGAATATTGATAAAATTATGCATGCAACTAGGGTTAATAGAAAAATTAACCTTCTCCTTATGAATACAACCATGAACCTGTAATACAGAGTTGCCACATGAAAATAAACCCTTGGTTCTCTCTGTATCCCTTTTGTCCAACATGAGACCACCTATCTAAAAACAATTTTTCAAATTCTTCATCGGAAAGTTCCATTATTTGGGTATACTTAAGAAAATTCCACCAAATCAATGCATCACCTTCTAAAGATAAATTTACCAAAGCTTTCCAATGCTCTTTCCTTGATGACTTCATATATTTTATGAATTCTTTAATAATAGGGCCATCATATTTTCCAGTAAAAGTTATCATGCTTTCCATAACCCCAAAAGAAAACTAGGTCTTATAAAAAATAACTTACTTTGCAAAATCGCGGCTTTTTCCGGAAAAACCTTGAAAACATACTGAATTTAAAATGTTGATAACTGCCAAGATTTAAAACTAGTTTCATCTCTAAACCTGAAGTGTGTTGCCCTCTTTTTTCTCTAGAAAAAATCTACAAAAAGAGCCAAGATTTTCTTCCCTTCTTTGGCCAAGGAAAGTGATCTTATACCAATTGTTAAGTACCTAAATAGATCTGAAGATAAATCTCAAAATAAACCCACAATACCAACAAGAGTAAACCAAACCATTCACTAAACTACTCAACACAAGAATGTAGACAAAACCTTGAGGTAGGGTGACACCATATATTAATCCTTATGGAAGGATTAAACTCATCAATCAATGCTTGATACATCCACAATAATCTTCACTATGCTTCAATACATTTCTTACACTTCTTTATATAGCACTCTCTATCTCCTACAAACCTTCCAGAAAGTCTTCACATTTATTATATCTAATTACCATAGTGAACGTTATTTAAAATAGTGGACCTAGTCCACCTTACACTGAATGGCTTCCACTAATAATACATAACCACGTTCCCAATAGGTACCTCCCTAGGTATACTACAAATTTTATGTTAAATTTAACTAAATCCATGAATGTTTCTTTATCACAGAATTGTTTGTTGAGCTCAACTTCTTAAAACTCTTCCATTGATAATACTTCATCAATAATTTGATTTTTAGTTTCGATCCCTTCTATTGAAGTTGCTTTAACTTCAATTTCAACTTTCAGAAGCTCTTCCATTGAAACATCTTCATTTATAACAACATTATTTTTTTCCAGGTTGATTGCATCGATGTTAGTGCCCATATCCCAATTTTGGGATTTTTGTTGTGCCTTATCCTCTTCCTTTAACTTCATTTCTCTTAGTAGAGTTTTATTATGATTTCTTAAACGAAAAATTGTATCATCGTTTTTTTAAGGAAAAAAAAAAAAGATTCTTTAGATTTACTATTCAAAGCATACATAAGTTTACAGTTTGTGTCCTCAGGAGGCTGCCACAAAATGGAAACCAAACCTCCCTCCCCTAATCATCTCAAGATATTTAAATTTTAGATTAGAAGTGTTGGCACAGTTTCATTTTCTCTACTTACTAATTGTTTATAGGAAGCTTCGGCCAACAAGATTGGCCATAAATCTGATAGTTTCTTACAAAATCAGAGGCAAAATAGAAAGCTTTGAAAACCCAAAAAACAGGCTAACTTGCTTACTCAAATGCTAACCTTGGTAAAAAAGACTACCTAGGGTCATCATATCTTCCTGAATGGTCCGGGTTCCATGCTCATTTTCTAATCAACTCCTTTCATTTTTTATGGATTATGGTTTTTCTTCTTCCTCTTCTACTATAATGGGGTTTGTTTGGGTTCATGTCAGCTACCTTCTTTCTTCTGCTCCATCCCTCTGCATGTCCTTAGGGGTCTTTGTCCTTTCATGGAAACGGATGCCAAATTTCTCCTTGCACAATAACTCAAATTTGGCTTCCAACACCCATATTTCCTAGTGGCCTGCATTTCAACTTGTCGTTTAGCCATGGCATGGGCCACCATCGATTTCTTCATCCAATAGACTTCTGCAAGACGAAAGAACTTGGTGTCCTTGGTACGGGATTTCCCCGGGTCAGGGACCCATTCCTTCATGGACCCCATTATTTCTTTGTCCGACATACTCTTCCTCTTTCTCAAGAATTCCTCCTGAACTCTTCCCATTAGTTATTTATCTTCTGCTGAGAATAGGTTCTGGTATATCACCCTGGCCCCTGTGGCTGCCCTAGCCGTGCGAAAATTGATTAAAGAATGGGTTCCTCCAAGATGACTCCCACTGACTTTCCTTGGATGTGAGACCTTATTCCTCAAAGGGACCGACTTCTCTCCTGCCATGGGTCGTCGACGACCGTTTTCCATCTTTATGGACTTGGACCTTGTGACTCTCGTCACAAGTCCACTATAATAATCCTAAAGGGAGGCGAGGAATATTTCCACACTGGAATACTAGCTGATTCCAATCATGGGGAAATGGCTCCACTCGTTCTCCTTCTTCCTATCAGAGAGCCTTTTCTTATAGTAATGACAAATCCAACTCTACAAATCAAAGTGACTTTGACAAGAATTTTCGACAACCTAGGGATCAATGAGCTTCCATTTATTATAGCCAGAGTTTTTTTCCTGCTTGGAATTAACCCTGTACTTTCCCCACTTTCTCCCATTATTTGGATGGTTGATCCAAATCCTTCGGGGTATGGGAAGATCTGACCTTCTCTTAATTGGTTCTGGTATGGTTCGGTATGACAATTTCATCCTTCCCCCATTAATCTACAGCTCAATCCAATTTGGGGCATTATGTCGCTTCTTCATTAATTCCTTTATTTTCCCATGATGACTGGTGGGAGACCAGAATGATCCACATGTTACTGAAATGACCTCCTTTCGACTATCCTTGTGAATCATGGAAACACTTGGGCATATGACATCCCTCATGGAGCTCTCCCCTCTCCACATGTCTTGTCATTTCATTGGGTGTCGTGATGTTTGAGACGTGTAAGGTTATCCCTTAGGTCTAACATACCCATGTCGCTCCATTGCCATTGGGATGCACTTTGGGCCTAGCCCACAACCACATTTAAAAGGCAGTCAACAGTCACGTTAGCCCGTCTCCTGACATCGCTTGGGATAATCATCAAAGTTCCCTGGATGGTCATTGCCACCTCCTCGAGCCCAACAAAAAATCTCTAATTTTTTGAGACTTTGTCTGGTGATGCACCGTTTATGATTTTTCCTAGATATGAGACCAAAATTTTGGAGTCTCCTTTAGCTATGAGTGTCGTGTATCCCCTGACTTTCACCCATTGAAAACCTGCTAGTAATCTTGCCAATTCTGCTCCATTGTTGGTGCTCTGCCTTAAACTGACTGTGTAAAGGTTGACGATTTCTCCCTTGGCATCCCTGAAGATTCCTCGAGCCCCTCCTGACATTGGGTTACCCTTGGACGCCCCTTCAAAATTTATTTTCAAGAATCCCTCAGGGAGGGGCTCCCATGTCTCTCCACACAATGGACGCAGTTTCTAGTTTCTTACTAATGGGAGCATTGAATTCCCTTTTCCTGGGCTCCAATTGGCTAAATAGCTTTCTCATGTCTTGTCGTTGTTAGGTATTTTTCTTTCCATGGGGCATGGGCTATGGTATCTCGAATTTTGTTCAGGACCCCTTGCCAAATCAGTTCCAGGGATGGGGGCTGGTTTCAAAAAATTATTTTGTTTATGGTCTTCCATATATTATAGAGGAGGAATCCTAGGAAGAGAATCCATGCACGGTTCATAATTGGATTCTGGTAAGGATATGTTCTCCAATATTCAATTGTTTTTATGATGTCTTGTCTGTTCCAGACTAATATTCTGAATATTGTGACCCCTCTATCCCATAATTCTAAATCCAACATGCATGAATTTGTTGATGAAAGCAACTATGGGAGACATCCTCCAGCTTACAAACCTGTGAGATGTGGAACATAGCAGCTTGTGAAGTCTTTCTCTTAGGTTACAAACCTGAGAGAAAGCTCCTATGAATGGTTCATGGTTCCTACCTGAGACAGAGTCAGGAATGTAAATATGGCCTCCTCCATGACGTGAGAGAGAAGAACTCTGGATGATTATCCGATGTAAAAGTGATATGTTGAGTTAAGACGTGATAGTGGTTGAGCACAAGGTGAATGCGAGAAATCCCAAAAGCATTGGGCACATCATCATGAGAAAAAAAATGAAGATGATGTGATGGCCTCCTCTGAGCAGCAACATAGTTGATGAGAAGACTCCAGATGACCCTTCTGTTGGTGGCAGTGGGAAAGCAGATATGTAGAGAAGATGTGCCTGTGGACGAGCACGGGTGCACGTGTGAAGACCTAGTTAATATGTTTAATGCAGTGAATCAGGTCCATGGAATCCCTATGGATGTGCCCCTAGTGGATGAGCACTAGTGGGTGTATCAGATCCTTTTCTATATGTTGTTCAAGAATCAGACCTACCTGTAACCCTAGTTATTGTGTAAAGGGTATAGGTCGGCCCTGTCTTATTGTGTCTAAAGATAAACTGTAAAAGATAATTAATATTAATATTAATTATTATAATAATAAATGAACTACATTCTTAACCTAGCTTATGAAAAATCAACATGGTATCAGAGCTTAGGTCATGAAAGAACCCATTGCACAAGCATTCTTCACAAGAAAAAGGAAAAACGTCACTATTGTCGTACAAGAAAATTAGGGCTTTTATTGAAGAAGAGTTTCAGCCTCAAAACCATCTAGAAAAGTGTGCTCGAACCCAAGGAACTCTTTGGCACCTTCAACACACCTTTTCAGTGGGTAGATCTCCTGAAAAGTGAAACCCTAGTTTTCACAAAGTACTAGAAGTACCAGAAAACCAAAAGTACCAGAGTACCAGAAGTACCAAAAAACCATAAGTACCAGAAAACTAGAAGCACCAGTCCAAAAATCCGCTGGTAAAGTTTGAGGGGGTAAAATTTGGATTTTTAGAAATCTCACTACACCAGCTTACTCGCCTTAGCTCAGCAAATCTATCCCCTGGATCAGAATTTCAAAATTTGAAGTTTGAAAAATTAGGGTTTCCTCATAAAACCCTAAGTTGCAGTTGCAGTTTCAGAATCAGTTGTAGTATCAGTTGAAGTATCAGTTGTTGTACTAGTTGCAGTCACCCTTGAAGTCTTTTAAAGAGTTGGTAAATATTATCGATGCTACCAGAAGGTGTCACTACCTACAAATGTTATCAAAGGTATGTACTCACATATGTTTAAATTGTTAAACTTTAAAGGGTATTTGAATAATAAAGGATATCTTGCCATTAATCCAGAATGATCTCAAGATCCAACACATTCAGAAGAATAATGCAACTTGGGTTTGATTATTCTGATATGCATCTATTTGTTATGACATTATTTTGATCTAGGTTGCTTTTTGAAGCTATGACCTTCATACTAACCTTGGTAAAAATTAAAGTCAAAGTATTAGATGGATTAAAGTTGATATCATTCCCTAACCCAACCTTCTGTCAAGATAACATATTGTCCTAGTACAAAAGACAGGTTGAATAAAGCACTTGTCATCTTGAGTGAAGAAGACTTGGAAGAAAAGAAACACACTGGAAGTGAAGACTCCAGGTTTGATTGTTGTAATTTTCATTCCTCTAAATTATATTTCTAAAGTTTTCTACATTACAAGTAGATGTTGTAGCTGTGATAATAATCCTTAAATTGTTTTGATTCTAGAGATGTACTCATTATTATTATTTAGGAGATATTCTTGTTTTGGTTCCTCTTGTTTTATCGTTCCAGAAAGGTCAAGAACAAAGGAAGATTCTTATCCTTCAAAGGAAGTCACATTGACTTAGAGGGAGTCAAAGCTATTTGAGAAAGAGGAAGAATAGAACCATCCTTGAGACAATCAATGCAATAATGCATGATCAGAATCTTTCGATGATTCCATGGGAAGAAGCATGCATGACGCAGTATATGTTCAGAACAAGAGTCCTCACCAGAATAGAAGCCTTCACTAGAGTGAAGCCTGATATTGAACACTTCAGGTTATTTGGGTGCCCAGTGTATCTTCATGTACCCAAAGAGAAGAATTCCAAGCTAGATCCTTTAGAAAGAAAGGATACAGTGAATCTTCAAAGACATTCTAGATCGACATCCATGGTCAAAGACAGATTGAGACAAGCATAAACATTGTCCTTGAAGAATAGATAATCTTTCAAAGATACAGAGAATATCAGATGGAGATTAACAGTAAGACTATACCTTCTCCCCCTTCAGTAGTTCATAGGGAAAAATACATTATTCCATTTTCTCCAGTTGATATGTTCGGTGATATTACAACAAGGCATAAAAAGCCTACCTAAACTCACTCTGTAAGAGGCAGAGAAACATACAAGCTTCTCAAGGCACATTCCGAGAAAGAAAAAAAATATTTTTCGAGCTATCCTTCAGTCATGAGCCACTTCATTGATGTTGAGACTCCTTGTCTTAGAGAAGCAACAAGAGAACCTGTATGGAAAGATTCCATAACAAAAGAATACCAGTACATCTTAAAGAATGATGCATAAGATATTATTCAGGGACCAGAAAGGGAAGTCTGTGGTAACTTCCAAGTGGATCTAAAAGATCAAGCATATAGTTGATGGAAGTATCAAGAAATAAAAAACAAGATCCATAGACAGAGGTTTCTCATAAACAGAGGAAGTTGTCCATGATGAGACACTTGACCTAGTGAACCGATTCACTACCATCCGTACCACCATCCATGAGTTGGAAACTATATTAGATAGATAGATTCTTGATGAGTTTGGATTTCAGCAAGATTGTTGTTGATCCAAACCTATATAGTGTTGGTGACGAGAACCTTATCCTGATGACTTACTCAGAAAGACTAATTGTTAAAACTAGCAAGCATTGACTTCTTATTTTCATAAAGAATCTGAGTATGATACACTACTTCTTGGGATAAGAAGTATGATAGAATGCAAATCCACCATGATGGATTTACAGAAGAAGATTGATGTTGATTCAAGATGAGACCAATCCACAATTGATTGGATCACTGATGTATCCGATTAACACCAGAATTGATTCATGTCGATTCAGATTGAGCAGAAAGTACAGTGGACCGGAAGAGCACATCTTGTTGATATTATACCTTGAAATCTTCCATGATTTCCTATTGCAACAAGAAACATAACTATGTAGCCTTAAAATGCACCAGAGACAGAGTATATATATATATATATATATATATATATATATATATATATATATATATAGTAGTAAGTGTGCGAAGAAATGTGGCTTCACATACTTCCGTCAGATCTACTTGACATATATAGTAGTAAGTGTGCGAAGAAATGTGGCTTCACATACTTCCGTCAGATCTACTTGACCATGAGATAGATCATATTTTGATGAAAGAGAGCCATATATAAATCTCCTTAAAGAACCCAGAGCTTCCTAATGGTTTGTCACACAAAGAGACAAAATTTTCTTATGTCAGAGATATGATGCAGAAGAAAATTGTGTATTTGCAGTACCCTTCTCCACCTAAGCAGACTGCAAATTCTTACACCAAACATTTATTTGGTGAAAAACTTCTTCCGAGTTAAGAGGGAGTATGGATGACCTTAGCCAAAAAAAAAAAATTAGATTGCATCGGTATCAGACTTGGCTTGATGAAGAATGCCTCCATAGCTAAGAGGGAGTGTTGATGAAAGAAGCTATGGGAGACATCCTCCAACTTACAAACCTATGAGATGTGGAACATAGCATCTTGTGAAGTCTTTCTCTCATCTTACAAACCTGAGAGAAATCCCCTATGAAGGGTTCATGGTTCCTACCTGAGATAGAGTCAAGAATGTAAAGATGGCCTCCTCCATGATGTGAGAGAGAAGAACTCCAGATGATTATCCGATGTAAAAGCGATCTGTTGAGTTAGGACGTGCATGTGGTTGAGCATAAGGTGAACGTGGGAAATCCCAAAAGCGTTGGGCACATCATCATGAGAATAGAAATGAAGATGATGTGATGGCCTCCTCTGAGCAGCAGCAGAGTTGATGAGAAGACTCCAGATGATCCTTCTGTTGGTGGCAGTGGGAAAGAAGATCTGTAGAGAAGATGTGCCTGTGGACAAGCACAGGTGCACGTGTGAAGACCTGGTTCATCTGTGTAATGCAGCGAATCAAGTCCATGGCATCCCTATGGATGTGCCCCTAGTGGATGAGCACTAGTGAGTGTATCAGATCCTTTGCTATATGTTGTTCAAGAGTCAGACCTACTTGTAACCCTAGTTATTGTGTAAAGGGTACAGGTCGGCCCTATCTTATTGTGTCTAAAGATAAACTGTAAAAGATAATTAATAGTAATAGTAATAGTAATTATTATAATAATAAATAAATAATATGTCTAAGTGAAGTCCGCCCTATTGTGCCAATAGACACTTTAGTTGACAGGACAAGTCTAATATAAGTAAGAGGAAATATTTCATTGTAGACACACACACACTTTTGTTTTTTGGAAATTTCAGCAAGTACACTTCTTAGTCAAAAGTTGCGCACCTCTCTTGGGCACTAGGGTTTCTAGGGTTTTGTTCACCCTCTTTTGTGCTAGGATATTCTTGGTGGTAAAGGTCTTTCTCTTGAAGATTATAGCAAAGGATTTGGCTGGGTTTTTCTCCCTTATTGAGAAGGGTTTCCTAGGATATATCTTGTGTACTTGTGCATGGTGTTTCTTCTTGTGATCTTGGTTGCTGCAACATTCTTGTTTAGGGTTAAGACATGATGAAATTGAAATGAACTACATGCTTAACCTAGCTTATGAAAAATAAACATAATTGAGGAGGTGGTTTAGGGTTTCTTCCGCTTGATTGCATAATAGACAGATTGAAGGGCCCGCAAACCCTCTCTTTATGATCCTATCCCAAGTTAGTGTTTTTCTGTTGACTGCTAGCCATAGAAAGGTGTCCACTTTGGGCCATAACTGGGAGTTCCATAACTTAGACCAGACTATTATTTTGGGCTCGTTCCCTAGACTCATGGATTCTTGGTAGGATTCCTTGATGTGGAAGTTCCCATCCCCCTTTTTCGCCCATCTGAGGATGTCCTGGCCCGGCCTGTTGGGTGGTGAATAGTCTTTCAGAATATCCTCCATGACTTGAATAAGAGATTCATTCCATTCTATAGGCCATTTTTTTGGCAGGATCCAGGATTTTGTTTACCCAGTGACCGGTGGTGGGTGTTCCTCCCAATATTGTTCAACTTTCGTCGTGCCAACCCCTGTCATCTTATCTTCGATTGTTTGTAGTCATTCATCTGAGCTCAACACTGAATGTTTCTCCCACCCGTCCTCCCAGAAAAGGGTCGACTGACCATCATGTAGCTCCCAAAAACTATATTTTTTTACCATCGCTTTGTTTTTCCAAGCATAATTCCAGATTATCGATCCCAGACTATCTCCTTCCAACTGAATCCAGTCTTGAGGGGAGATATATTTGGCATATTTCCCCTGCCAAATCTTGGCCCAGAGTGATTTTTGGCTTTTGATCCATCTCGAGAATTTTTTTGTCGCCAGGGCCTCGCTCATCCTTTGGGGGTTTTTTATCCCTAACCCTCCTTGAGACTTTGGTTCACAGATTTTTTCCCAGGTGACTAGAGCCCATTGTTTTTCTCTTTTTGTCCCTCCCCATAGGAATTTTCTCTGGATCGAGTGGATTTTCTTATATATGTACTCGGGATCTTCCAAAACAGAGAACAAATAGACCAACATAGCCATTAAGACTGATTTTATAAGCAGAATTCTTCCCGACAATGAGAGGAAATTCTTAGTTGAATGATGTGTGGGGTGTTAAAGAAGAAGATGTGGGAATTATCCAAGTTTAGTTGCATTCCAGAGGCAAACAAGAAGACATATAGAGCTTTCTTGATGGATTTGGCTTCCTACACCGTAGGCTTCCCTAGGAGGAGGGTGTCATAGACAAATTGAAGATAGGTAAAAGGTTCTTTTTGAGGGGGAATTACTATCCATTTCAGGTGACCTTCTCTCCAAGATTGCTTTAGGAATCTCCCTAACCCTTCTGCGAGAATAATGAAGAGGTATGGTGACAGAGGATCTCCCTGCCTTAATCCTCGGGAGGCGTTAAAGGTGGGAGAGGGGGAGCCGTTCACAAGAATTGAAAAATAAATTCGAGGAAGTAAGGTTAAAGATCCATTAGATCCAGGAGGGGTCAAGGCCAAAGGCCCCCAAAATGGATTTTAGGAAGTCCCAATTTATTCTATCATAGGCTTTGGACAGGTCTAGCTTTAGGAGAATCCTAGGTTTTTTCTCATACTGCAAGGAATGAATGGTTTCATGGGAAATTATAATACCATCAAGAATTTGTCTACCTGTAATTTCCTAGAGGATAGGCTTCAATCTTTTAGCAATGATTTTAGATACAATTTTGTAAACAACATTGCATAATGAAATGGGTCTATACTTATCTGTTGTATTTGCTTCCTTGTCGTTCGGGATCAGAGCTAGGAAGGTGGAATTGAATTATCATAAGACTGATTGAGAGGTCCTGGCTTCTTCCATTGCTTTCCATAAGTCTTTACCAATAATGCTCCAACAAGATTGGAAGAAGTCTGCGGTGAAACTATCTGGCCCTAAGGCTTTCTCCTACGACATCTCCTTCACTGTATCTTCCATCTCTGCTAGAGTCACTTCCCTCAGTAGGATTTTGTTATCGTATTCTGAGACTAGCTTTGGAATAGACTGGATGATTAAGTCAGTGGTTGCCCTTCTGTCTTGAGCGGTTTCTATAAGCAACATGCTGAGATAATCCCTGAGGTGATGCTTTATGTCTTCATGCCTTTCTACTATAACCCTTCTTCCATTTTCAAGGAGTGAATCAAATTATAGTTCCGTCATTGTAGGAGGGAGTTATGAAAGAATTTGGTATTCTTGTCTCCCTCTTTCAGCCAAAGAATCTTGTATTTCTGGCGAAACATGATTTCCTCTTGTTGGTCTCTTTCTTCTAACTCCCCTCTAAGGGTCGATTCCAAGTGTTGTAGCTTTGGATCTAGACCATCCTGGTTTATTTGTATTTGGACTTGTTCCATCTTCACCTCTAAGTCTCGTTTAGCATCACGAATATTCCCAAAGACTTATTTATTCCATTTTTTAAGGCTAATTTCTATATGTTTCAACCTTTATTGGAACTGGAACATATTTGTTCCATACAACTTTTGGTTCTCTCCCCACCATCCTTTAATATTTTTCATGAATTATTGGTGTCTGGTCCAAAATTGATCGAATCTAAGGGGTTTGGGGTGGGGGTAGAGACCATCCATCCATCTCAGAGAGATTGGCCAATGATCATATCCATAAATAGGTCGGATCTCCCTGTAGATTGCTTGTCTATTTTGGTAAAAGGTTTCCGAGACCATGAATCTATCTAGTCTTTCTACTATATGATGCTTCCCTCCTCTTCTGTTGCTCTAGGTAAACCGACCTTCTAAGGGATGATGTCTATGAACCGGGGTTGATCAGTGAGTTATTTGAAAGATTGGTCCTCTGAGCTCAAACTCCCTATGCCCCCTTTCTTTTCTTCCAAGGAGATTATCATATTAAATTCCCCTCCTACAATCCATTGTTGCTCTTCCATACTTTTTCCTACCAACGAGATATCTCTCATGAAATCTCTCTTTTCTCCCATAGATTGGCGATCGTAGGCTTGCATGATTTTCCCTTGTTCTGTCGACCATATGATCTTGTAGGATATGGTTATTATCCTTTTAGACCGGGATCTCAAATCCACTTTGATTTTGCTTGGGTTCCATAAAAGGCTAGTTCTTTGGAGGCCCCCTCTACTTCTAAGCAGATGAACTCATAGGGTTTCCATATCTTCCTTGCTATTGACTCCATACTTTTCGTATCACACTTAGTTTCTTGCAAAATTACTAGGTCCATATTTTTTTGCTTCAATATGTTTCTAAGGATTGTGTGCTTTGAAATTCCATTAAGACCCCTAATATTCCATGATAAGATCTTCATATTTAAATTTTGGTTTGGGGGAGGAAATAATTGTCTAGTAGTCCCACTACTCGTCCTGAGTATATAAGAAGAGTGTCGGTTTCTTCAAGAACTTTCTTATGGGGCTTTCGACCTTTTTTCCTCTCTTTGCCTCTTGGTTTCTTGGTGTTTTTTAGCGGGTTCAAATTTATGCCCAGGTTTCTCGACGAGGAGGCTAAATTGTCTAGCATTGGTTCTTTGCTTTGTTTTCTGATAAGTTTTCTCTGGAGACGATGAAGTTTTCCTACTTGCAAACTACTAATCTCTTTTTCCCCATGGATAGTTATTAGTGTATGTAATTCCACCTCCATGTCTTCCGATTCAGAGGCTTGGTTGTGGTCTTCCTTCATTGTTTCTTCTTGTGAATATTTTGAAGCCGCCTCCTCTTGCATCTGGACTTCTCTCAACTTTGTTGCTGGATTTTTTGTACTTGCCTCCATTCTCAGACATTTCTGTATGTCTTCCTGTTTGGTATAAGTATTCACATGATTAGGTTACTCTTTCTCTAGTCCTTGTCGCTCTCCTTCCTGGTTAGCTTCCATATCTTCTTTCTCTGATAAGATCTATAAGTTGTTGTCGTCTTTTCTTTCCCCATTCCCCAGGGTTTTTTATTCCTATGCATCCCACCTTTCTTTTGTTGGGGGATTTTACGAAGCCTTCCATGTCCTTCTACTCCTTTCCTTTGTTATTTATTGGTGTTGTGTTCTAGGAATAGTGTTGGAATAGGTGCTCGTGTTCATGGAATTTCCTACATCTGAATGGGATATGCTCGTAGTATATGGGTTGGACCCATTCGTTATCTTGCAATGAAATAATGATTGATTCAGGTAGAGATTTTTTCACATTCATGTAGACAGATATTCTAACATATGAAATATATTTGGATACTTTTTTTATTTCTAAGATTTTGACAAAGGAGCCCAACATGTTGCATATTCCTTCCAATGTTTCTAGGTGCCATATCTCATGGGGTAGGGAGTATAGTCTGATCCAGACTGGGGTGACTGCCAAGTCCTCCTTTTCTGGGGAGAAATGCTCTGAACAGTACCTGAGGTGGAGCCTCATAGAATTAAAGAAATACGGTCCCTCATCAAAGATTTAGTTCTTGTGCTCCGAGGAGGTGAACATTGTTGTGAAGAAACCTTTGGACCTGAGCTTTAAATTTATGTCTCCTTTGACTTTCCATTTCTATTTTATCCATACCAACAATTATTTCTCCGTGAGCCATATCCCCATGAATTTACCTATTAGTGCATGGTATGTCATGTTAGAAATAATAGGTGTGCTCGTTTAACCATAGACAATATAGCAATATTGTCACCCAACCATAGGTCGAAGCCACCCCCGAGCACCTTAACCTTGACAGAGAGAATAATTCCTGAAGAAAAACCTATATCCAAAAGCCAATCAAGGTAGCGTATCACTCTCCAGAGCTAGTGTATCAAGCAAAAATTCCAAACCATAACCAAGAGAAATTCCTAGCCTAAAACTGAAAATACTAGTTGCAGTAGCTGCAACTGCAGATACTCTCCAAACTTGTGCACTTACTATATTTCTGCAGGTGTGAGATGTGTGTGTCCAAATGAGCTCTGGCATCCTATATTTATACTGCTCTTCCTTAGTTTTCTGGGTTGACTTCTCTTTCTGGAGGATAAAAACTCAATATTAATTATTTTCTTTAATTGACTTGTCTTCTAGGCTTATGTTCAATGCTTTAGGGTTTCTTCTTTCTTCCCATAATATTCTATTCTTGTCAAGATTACACATGGAGGTTAATACCTCCCACAACTACCATAATATCAACACTCCCTCCTAGCTAGGGAGGTATTGAAAACAATGGTCTTGAGCACAAACATACCATTCAACTGGTAGCATCATCATAGCCACACAAGATATCTCATGATCAAATCATGAGCACCATCATCACTATCAATATCATCTGATAGAATCAACTGCATCATCTCTCGAAGCCAAAATCCATCTGAGTAATCAAGTATAATGTTGAATAAGTCGCTCACTCCACAGAGTGATACAAGAATTATTTTTCTAATATGGACATATGTCCTAGAAGAATAATTGTTCCAATAGATGTTGGAAGCCACACCATGGGCTACAAGGACTATTCTTCTAATCCGTACATACATCCTAGAAGAATAACTGTCTTGGAACATTTTCCGCATGGAGAATATATGTCCACCAACATACTAACTATCCATCTAGATGGTAATCATTTCCAACACTATTGATAGTCTTCATGGAAATTGGAACAATGCCATTCAATAGAACACAATTGTTTCTATCATAGTAGTACACAAATACTATCCAGTGGTACACAACCACACCAAGTAGCACGTGACTATTTAACCAGTGACACATAGTCACAACTAGTGGAACACATCTACCATAGTGGCATACAACTATTGTCCAGAGACATACAATCTCCACAATAATCATATCATCCGATATCAACCTGCATAACAATATCATGATACAAACTGAGTCATATGGGATATTCTTCCACTCACATCTGTTATATATGGAAGAGCATCTACCCTCAGGAGGTAAAACATCAGTCATGGGCTATCTGGACTATTCTTCTCAAGCATAGAAGAATAATTGTCCATGATTTCTGAGCCTGGACCATTCACCTAACTGGGCCATTCCTTTGGCCCTAATCATAGTGAAACATGGAGAGAATGAATTTTCCCTAGGTAATTCTTGTCCCTGATTGTTGAACCTGGACCATTCACCTAACTGGGCCATTCCTCCGATACTATTCATAGTGCAACCTGGATAGAATGAGTTTTCCCTAAGTAATGACTGTCGTGCACCAACCTCCAAAACAAACCATTCTTTGAAACTTCTCACAAATGTGAACTTCAAAATAATGACTGCCCGACAAGGTGGACCATTATACTTGACCACTAATCAGAGTGACTACCAAGAAGAATAAATTCCCTAAATCATTCCCCCACACTAGCCACAAGGTGAATCATTTTCTATGGTACATCAACAATCTATCGGATCATTTTCATTACGAAAATGATTGTCCGATTTGGACCATTTTTCAAACTTGAAAATGCATGTCCTTCAGAAATCTCAAACCACTTTCCGAACTAGAAAGGAACTGCTCATCCTAGACCATTTTTCAAACTGAAAAAATGACTTTCCATAAATCAATAACATATAAGTTCTCCCTCCCAACCTAGGAGTAATCTCTTGCTTTTCCAATAAGGAATTCGTCTCCATGAGCCCCAACTTGTTTCTTGAGTACGCAAACTTTTCATCTTGGGCAAAGGCTTTACCAAAATATCTGCTATCTAATCATCTGTGGAGATATATTGGACAACCACTTCTCTTTTCTAGACTTCATCACGGAGAATATAATGCTTGATCTCAACGTACTTTGTGTTTTCATGGAACACTGATTTTCTCTTAAGGCTTCATATAGTTTTGATCGTTACAATATATCATGGTCGAATTCAACACTTATGTTTCCTTCTAGTTCATAACATCGTGGCAAGGCTCAAACTGAAACATATCCAAGTAACACTTCTTCTTTCATCATGAGAATTTTCCATGGATTAGCAATCCTCCCAAGCTTCTGAGTAACTATTATGATACACCATCTTTGTCATAGAAAGTTTTCACCACGCTTCTACTGTATATGAGATACTCTACATCAGGTTTTTTGAATCCATACAAGGTCTTCTTATATCTGCATACATGAGTCTCTTTCTGGTATAAGCTTCTTTTTGAATTGTTTTATTGGGAAGAACAACCGTTTACATGTAAATTCCAATCCATGGATACTACAAGAGGTATATCTGGTTTACTAGAACAAGTTGTTGTCATAGTCTTGTCCCTTCTTCTGGAAGAATCTATGAATCTTGTAATGTTTCTATTCATAAGTCTTTTTCACATTTTATTACATACATTGTTCTTTATCATAACTTCCATTTCTTCTACTCGATTGCTTCTTAGTGGGTTCAAACCAAGCTGGTAGTCTTGTGATTCTCAGTATAATAATTGGTTGTTCTTTTTTTTCTTTCTTTCTTGGAACATTCATGTTCTTCCTCATGTCTCTCTTTAGCTCTTGGGTCCATGGGGTCTTCTATATGCCCTGAAGATTCCAACTTCTTCCTTTCATCATAGGATCATGTACGTAGATGGACAACCAAGGATACTTTAAGGATTCTTTTCGAAGAAGCCTTCTTCTAGAGTCAAACTGAACATGTGATGCTTATCGTGGCTTCTACTTTCAATTGGAACATGGGCAGATACTTCATAATCCTCAATGGATCATATCATTTAGGATTATCTCCCTCGTAATCCTTGCTTCATGCATGAATGCATGCTCTTCTTTCAGAATTATGTAATCAACTCCCTCCATCTAAGAGAGTCCATGCTTTCGTCTACATCCTTATTGCCTTCTGCAAAGTGTCACAAGTCTTTTTCTAATTTCCTCTTGATTGGTGACTTCTTTTTGTTTTGAATTCTTCTGGGTTTCTTCAAGTTTGATTATGATTTCGGCTTATCTTGCAGTTGTTGCTTAGGTAATAGCTTCCACATGAATTGTTACCAAGGATTGTCAATGTACTTCATCTTTTCATGTGTATTGCTTGACTTGTATTCATCATGATAGCAATCCTTATCTTGTTATTCTTCCATAGGTATTGTTTCACTTGAACGTCTTATCTTCTAAGAAATAGATATGCAAGATATGTACAAAAACTATGTAAACATGGTATGTACAAGAACTATGAAGAATATTGTTACCTTGTCTTAGAAGAAGAAGTTGGTTTTATCCTACTTGGCCTTCTTTGAGTGTTCCCTTTCTTCGGCAACTGATGCTTCGTCTGTTTCCTTCCTTAGGCCAAACTTCCTCTTATTCCTGAAATTCTTAAATTTTTGCTATGAAGGCTTGATCATCGTATTTCTTTTAGGATTTCTCTTTTGTGATAATCCTTGATTCTTCTTGTGCACAACAAGTCCAAGGTTCTTCAAATGTGAGATATTCATTTCTTGTGTTCATGCTTGCAACAAATGCATCCCATGTCTTGGGAAGGATGTTGAGTACTATATTTAATAGTTCCTTGAAATGATTTTTGACTGAGAAGAGATTAGTTAGAGCATTGTACATATTCTTAGATGAGTCAAGATGAGAGATCTAGGGTATCAAGTGGTCTTTCACATAGTCCACTATGATACTCATGGAATTGATGTCATTGTCCTTGAACTTCTCCATAACTGCAACGTTCTGAGGTTCCTTCTCTTTTCCTTCTTCAAACTATGGTTCCACGATCTTTCCTTTCACGATATCCAACACTTTATTCTTGGCAAGGATGAGGTCAATCCTTGTCTTCCATGCTCTAAAGTTAGAAGCCCCTTCTAAATTGTTTTCTGACTTCATAGAGTAAGTCATGATTCCTTTGACTTAGTCAACCTTTGAATTTGACTTGGTCAACCTTTGATTTTGACCAAAAACTCAAAATTGACATCTTAGCTTGCTGAGAATACCAAGAGGTGTGCTAGGTTAGGTCACACTAGGATATCCAGAAATTAGGTCAATCTCTTCACTCAAGGTGCCTCAACAAGAGGGTTAGGGTTTACTTGTTGCAGCAAAAAATTTGACTACAACTGCAACTGTAACATTGAAAATCCTTCCAATCTATCTTCCAGTGGTTAGACTGTCTGAAGATAGTGTGGGCCCATAACTTATTAGAAATAAAAGGTGTGCTCGTTTAACCATAGAAAATATAGCAATATTGTCACCCAACCATAGGCCAAAGCCACCCACGAGTACCTTAACCTTGATAGAGAGAATAATTCTGGAAGCAAACCCTAGATCCAAAAGCCAATCAAGGTAGTGTGCCACTCTCCAGCGCTAGCGTACCAAGTAGAAATTCCAAACCATAACCAAGAGAAAGTCCAAGCCTAAAACCGAAAATACTAGTTGCAGTAGTTGCAGCTGCAGTTACTCTCCAAACTTGTGCACTTACTAAATTTTTGCAGTTGTGAGTTGTGTGTGTCCAAATGAGCTCTGACATCCTGTATTTATACTGCTCTTCCTTAACTGTCTGGGTCTACTTCTCTTTTTGGAGGCTAAAAACTCAATATTAATTATTTGCTTTAGTCGACTTGTCTTCTAGGGTTATGTTCAATGCTTTAGGGTTTCTTATTGCTTCCCAGAATATTCTATTCTTGTAAGGGTTACATGTGGAGGTTAATACCTCCCACAACTACCATAATATCAACACATCATATATTGAATGTAGTCTCCTACTAATGGTGAAGTGACCTCGTGCCTTGGGTTCTCCACTTTTTTATCCAGACAACCATTTTTTATTTTCTTGTCAAACTTTTTGCTTGTACTTGCTTCACTTGCAATTTGTTAGGTTTTTTCTTGCTTCCATAAGGACGTCATTTTGTGGCTTGCTTTTTCATCCATCTACTACTTCCTTAAAGGATTTTTTTAGTTCCTTCGCCTTGGCTGCTTCTACTATGACATCTAGACCCTCCACCCCCATTAAACCTATCCTCTTCTCTTCCCTAACCAAAAACCTAACCTTGTGAAATTTTTCTCAAACCCTAACCTGCTCCTTCCTCTCTTTCCATTTTCTTTCCTCTTTCACAAGACAATTTTATTTTTTTTGTTATCATCTTTATCTGTAATAATATTGTCAATTTATTTTCTTCTGTATTATTTTTTAAATATCTTGAAGGAACATATTTGAGATCTCCTTAAGGTATTTTGATGAGGGTGCTATTGATTCTAACTTCATTGTAATGTCCTAAAATGTTATCTTCTTTTTTGCATCTTCTGTATTATTTTTTAACTATCTTGAAGGATCATCTTTGAGATATCCTTAAGGTATTTTGATGAGGGTGCTATTGATGTTGACTTCATTGTAATGTCCTAAAATGTTATCTTCTTCTCTTTATAGGAGAACATCAACAAATTTTTCTCCATGGTTAAGATGAAGTTACCTAGTTTTTCAAGATAAGTTGAACCAAGAATGATGTCAATCTCTTTTTGATACATAGTTGTAACATTGAATTTAGATATGTATTCATAATCTTCAATTGTTACTTGCAAATTCTTAACTTCATATTGTCAATTTCAAAAATGGATTATATTTGGGTCTGGAATTAATATTTGATTTTCCAAATTGATGTTAATGTAATTTTCCTTATGGTTCACACCAATAACAACATTAATCCCTTTTTCTTGAATAATCCATTTTGGTGTTAATAAACCAAAGCATGAAATTGAAACACCTTTATAAAAAAATCTTCCTTTCTTCATTTTATCAACCATTCTTAAGCCCTTTTTTACTTCCTTCGAAAATTACCTACGTTAGAAACTTAAATGACTCTTTAAAATAATCCTTTATAGAGTTTGATTTACCACCACAAATAATATCCTTCCTTGGCTTGTATCCTTTTATAATCCCTTAATAATTTTGTAATTATAAATCCACTTACTATCCTTTCACTAAGAAGATATTTTGGCACTTAAGTTGGTACCTTTATATATGTTTTAACTGTTGTGTAGATATCTTTCATGTACAACTAATTTGACATGCTACCAATATTTTCACCTTTTTCACTTTTCATTTACTCCATGCAAAAATTCCTCCACGTAAAAATATATTTATGTTTCTTTTTCATCCTCTCATGTAAAATTCATTCATTGTGGAATCTTTTGATGAACTTATACCTTTATGTGTACTTTAAAACACTTGGAACTTTTTCTTTTAAATTACTTTTTCTTACCTTGTAAATTACAATTAACTTAAATGATAACAACAATTTTTTAAGACACTTGGAAACTTCCATTTTTAATTATGTTTTCTTATCATGCACATGACAATTAACTTTACTTATTTCCAACTATGGATTTTTGTTTGACTTATACTTCTTCATATGCACTTTAAACATACTTGGATAATTTTTCCTTTATCTTTTTTATTTTTCCTTTTATTATTCTCCTCTTCTTTTTTCTTTATTATGAGAATAAATAGTGGACTATTTTTTCTTGTTTTTATTTATTTATTTTTATTTTGATTCCATTGGCAAAATCACAGATCATCAAAACAACTAAGAAAAAAAAAACTTGACCATGAACCAACAAAAATACACCACTTGAAGCCAACCTACTTGTTACTTCACATTAGCTTCCATAATAATATGGACGAATCCATATATTCCATGAGGAATCAATAATATTTACCTATTACCCATTTACAAATACTGTATATAAATACATGTATTGATGATAAGTCATATTCTTGGCAAATATCATGACTTATCATTTACATTATAATTCCTATTTACATAATAATTTACCTATATCTTATTATTACATGATAAAAAATATAATATACTTTAGGTATATTACAATATTTGAAACCCACCCTTTACTTTTTTACTTTTCTTTCATTTCAAAACAAAAGGAGTTTATAAATGATGTTTATCTTCTTTCTAACGTGTTTAAGATTTTTCAAGTTCTTAAACTAGATTGGAAGGTGCTTTCATATTCTAACAAGGGTACATTGCATAGTAATTAGCCCATGTTTTTGTGAGAGCGAAAAGAGCATATCACCATGATTGTCATCCATGTTTAAAATCATGATACTAGGTTATGTTGTACATGAAATGAACTTCGATGCTTTATCTTATACATAAATTAAACTTGGTGCTATGATCTAAACATATAGTCGGAAGATTCAAAATTATGGAAGAAGACCTAACCATAAATTTGTTTAGTTTTCAAAGAAAACCATAATTTGTATTAATGAACTTAATAGTAGTAAGGCTTAAACTGGATTAAAGATGATGAATTTTCAAGATTTGAAGACATTATCTAACATGTTATACTTGACATGTTTTAATGTCTTCCATTATTATAAGTTGTCAAAGAGATTTTGAACCATAATTAATGATTGATTACTAATACACCCAAATGTTTTACTTGACATAATCAACCTAATCAAAGCACAAAAAATAAAATCATAATAACCATATTACAAAGGAAATGAAAAATGTACATTCATAAACATTTGAAATGTTATTCCACCCTAAGTCTAGACCATGCATATTCCTTGAACTAGTTGCAAGTTCCCTTTAATAAGTCTTCCATAAAAGATAGACTTATGCATACATGTTTTATCTTCTTTCCACTTGCCAAAAGGTTGAACCCGTTGATTCGGAACAGACAAATTCAATCTTAAACCTTTACCTTTACCGAGTAAACTAGGTCACCTTTAATTATAGATAAAATTTGATAAATTAAATTTACCATAACAAGCTACATTCAATCTCAAATTAAAATCTCTACACTAATATTATTTGTATCTACTTGCTTTGATCCTACTACCTTATTTGCTTTTGGTTATGCCCATGCCTCTATCTAAGCAATTGAATTTGCAATCTCACATAAAACAAAAGGGTAATTACAAAGGAATCCTTAAACCTTTTGTCCAAGTGGGTTCTAAATGTCACATGATCAATCATAAATTCTATCCAAGACAAATTATTCAAAAGCTCTATACCCAAGGAAATTAGATGGCCATCCAAGACAAATTATTCAAAAGCTCTATACCCAAGGAAATTAGATGGCATATTATTAGATACCTACATTTGTCAATTGACTTGGACAACATCAAATAGATATGTGAAAGTTTGTCACAAGACTAGGCCAACATTCTTTCATTAATGGACATGCAAAGTAAATTCATATAATAATAATTCCAAAGCCATCACGATACATAATAAATCCATTGACTAACAAAATTTAATTAAATAGTTCAAAGCAAAGACACAAATAGATAGAAACAAACTTCTTGAACATATTTCTTGAAAACCGTGATCTATCTTTCAAGATTGTACAAATAATGAGTCTCTTGGATCTTTAGCTTAAATTCATTGACTTTCTTCATGGGAGAATTTATATGGCTTTTAGTCATGAGGCAAATGGGAGGAAAATGTTTTTTTATTGTTTTGATGTATTTCTAGTAAGATCAAAATGACACATGCTTTAATGTACAATCCGACTTTATAATCATATTAAATTATCTGTTTCAAGTAATATAAAAAAAATAATGTTGTTTTTTTTTAAATAAAATAAGGTGATTGGAAAATTTGCATAGTCCTAAATGAGATAGAAGACTCAACCTCAAGTATGTCCAATCAAGATGATACATTAAACAAGATTGTAAAGAAAACAAAATTTGGGATATAACCTGTGAATAAATGAGCGAAAGTTGATTACCACGTCAAACTTACTTGCCTTGACTTCTAAGTTTAAATATTACTTTATCATAATTTAAACCCACCATAACAAAAAATTTATATAAAAAAACGGAATGAAAAAAAAAATTATATAAAAAGGCAGAATAAAGCAAAAATTGTATATAAAAAAACGGAATGAAAGCAAAAATTGTATATAAAAAGTGAAATGAATAGAAAGAATAAAAATTATAAAAATATTCTATGTCACATATTTGAATTGGTTCAGAACCCCTTATGATTATTATGCATCCTCCATTCCTAGGTGAAATGAAATAAGGAGACCAAATCAAATAAAATTCACTATGAATCCATATGAATAGATAGAAATTTCCTATCTTTGTTCTTTCCCAATATCACCAATTTTAAATAACAATAAGAGGTATATTATGGGAAGCCTTTTATTATCAAGCACTTAGCCTTTATTGCTAAAGATGCAATCACGCATTTAATCAACCTTGCAAAATATTCAAACATATATGCTATAGAGATGGGAGTCACTACTTTGGTTAATCTTCTTTTAGATAGATAGATTTCCCAAGAAGATTTTACAAATGATATTATTCCATTGTTGTCTAGAGTCTTGAGGTTGTTGTCTAGAGTCTTGAGGGAAGGGACTATTAGGGGAAAACAACATGTAGCAACTAGACTTGTTAGATTGGTATGCCATGGGCCAGTTGATGATGTGTTCATTGAGGGTATTCAACACTATGGAACTATTCTTAATCTAGTATTTTTTCTTTCTGCAACCAGTTTGGAAGGAAAAATGACATAAGAGGCCCTTGAAGCACTTTCCTTGCTAGCTAAAGAAAAACCAAGGTGGAGCTTTTAATTGTTCTAATACCACCCATGCAATGAATAAGGTAATTTTCACTCAAAGAGGAGAAATAAGAGTACGAAAAAATGATGCAAGGTATGTGCATAAACTTTCTTGGAGAGTTTAATGGCGACTTACTTATGATGTTATGTATGTTTATGGTTCTCAAATAGATTAAGATCTTGGATTTGATGTTTATGTATAAAACAAATCATTGATTGGATCATTGACTAGATCAACAAGATAATATCTATCTTTGTTGTTGGATACAGATTCGGTGCTTACTCAAAAGAATCTATTGAGAAAATTGCACGATCAAAATCATAAACACCTTTGTTTGGAGGTCTCACAAACACACACATGTCACCTTTTCTCGAATCAATTACATGACACACACACATGTCGCATTTTCCTGGGTCAATTGTATGACACACACATGCACACACATATACATATACATATAGATACACATATACTAAAATAGACATTTTTCTTTAAAAAATAGTTATATGACATGGTGGGTTGCATAACCACCCTCCCTATTGGGTGAATGTTGTTGGGGTAGGGGTGGGGTAATGGGGGCTCAAGGGCCAACGCTACCCGACCCACACCCCACCAACACCCCATTAGCATGTTCCTTGGAAGATGGTAGGGTGGGGATGAGGTGATGGTTACCAAAAAATCATAAAAAACAAGTAAAATTAAATTTTGTTTTTAAAAACACATCTTTAAAATAATATAAATGAAAAATAAATAAATAAATTATTAAAAAACATTAAAATTAAGTTTTTTACCTAAATTTTAAATTTTGAATTTATTATAGAATTTTAGTGTTTCAATTAAAATAAAAGTACTAGGATTTTAATATTCAATTAAAAAATTTTCCAAACCTCCAAAATCAAAATGTCAATTTTGAAAACTAAGATTATTGTTTTAACAAAACAATGTCAATGAGTGATGGGTCCTTCCAAGTGTAGACATTGAAATGCAACGTGCCTTGATATGGCATGATGCATCAAGTAAGTCATAGGTTGGAGTTTTGTGTATTTCATGATCAAATGATGAAGATAAACATTTCGTCGTCAACTTCAACCTCGAGACGTAAGGGAATATGCACCTCAACATGAGTGGTTCTAGATTGAAAAAAAGACAAAGATGATTTTATATTTAAAAACAAACTATGTATTTCCAAAATTCCTTCCATGATGTTTTACAAAGTAAGAGGTGTGTACCTAATATTATTAGGTAAAAACGTGGCTTTTGATTAGTTTCTTTTAAAGATTATATAATCACCATTTGAAACACATTGTTATTTTAACAATGTTTTATGAAACTTGATTTTATACCTTAGCTATCCCATTCACAACTAAATAATTGGAGAGAAATTATAAAGGACCTCTAATAGAAAATGATAGCTTTCCTTCAAAGAAAACAATGAATCTTGACATTCAAGTGGCTAAAGATATAATGATATAAAGATATAAAGATATAATGATATAATGATAGATTGGTTAGTGTTGCTAAGCAGTATGAGAAAGATCAAGGATAAACAAACATATGAAGATTTAGATTCAGAGTTTTAAAGATGGGCTTTAATGATAAAGAAAAAAAAGAAGAAGATAACAACGATGATGAGGATGAGGATGATAATAACATAATCCCTACAAAGGAAGACAATAAACTCATCATTCTCAATGGAGACTAGTGCTTCTCCATAAATTAATAGGATTTGATAAAATAGAAAATATATCAAAAATGACAAAGAGAAAATTAAATATACAAAAAGCATATGCGTAGAAGAAAGAAATTAACCCAAAACTCGAGAAATTTGAAGATTAATATGAGAACATTGCATGTGAAAACTTTGTTGTTCTAGGTGTATCATTGTACCTAGTGATAATATCAGAGTTGAAGAAAATAGTGAAAGAAAATGAGATAGATAGAGATTACAATTTGGACATCTCTTTATTTCGACCACCATCATAATATAAGGAGATAATGGAAATTAGAAGTGACACTAGTTTGGATTTCAATAATGTATGAGAAAATTAATGGGAAATAGTACCGCCTATTATTGTATTAGTTGGTTAGGCCCAAACTCATACCAAATCACATATTAACCATCCATTGTGTATTTATTTTTCCAGGTTACAAAGTTTGGGGAATATCCCCAAGTACTTCTCCTCAATTCAAGGATGGTAACAAGGGTGAACCCTAGAATCTTCAGGGAACAAGGCCAATCAACAACAGGGCTCAAAGCCATTACAATAATATACTTGTTATGAGCTCAACATGTCACTTGCGGGAATTAAACACGAGTGGAGAGGATAACAATCATTCCTCCCAACCACCATAGCTAAACTCAATTGACTTAACCATCCATCCCCCCACACACATATAGAGAGAAAAAACTATTGTTTATCTTAGCTTAAGATCAAATTAAGTCAATATGATAACATGGGATAACAATCATAATAATGAGTATAGAAAAAAAAAAAATGGTATCTATACAAAGAATGTGTTTTATTTATAATGGATTTATCAATGTGTAACATAGATAAGAAATGCAACATTTCATTTTTGGCTCTCATGTTATAAGGAGATAGATATCCCAATAAAAAATATAGAAACTTAATATATATATATATATATATATATATATATATATATATATATATATATATATTCAAAAGGTTAGATTCTTATTATACTACCTCCGACAGTATATAGCATTGAGTTGTCTTGAATTTTGCATTAGTTAGCTTTGACTTTAAATTTTTTGGGCCAAATCTAATGCTAAACTTAAGAAATAGAAAAAAATATTATTTGATATAATAAAAAACCTTTTTTTTTTTATATGTGATTTGTCAATAAGTTTGATGTGTTATTGTAATCTTCACGTGGTTCGAGGTTTACCATTAATTACAAAATTAGAATTATGTCCTACATTATATCTTTGTGTTTATGTAAATATGTGCCCCTGACTATTGTTTGATCTGCCTCTTCCAGTAACCACTCAATGACGAGAGCTTCCTTCCACGGTTCTCTGACTTCTGTTGGTGGGACAATCATGGACTTTGGGGACTCTGACACGCAGAAAATTGTCTTGCAGTTAATTGTTGGACTGTTAGGAGTTATCAATGACTGGGAGTTAATTGTTTCTGAAATGCATTCGATTGAATATGCTAAGTGTTTACATCCTTAAGTTTTGTTGTTCAATGATAACTCTGAAGATTGATATATTTTTATGGTTTACATGTTTCAAGTGATTTTAAACACAATGTCATCATCAATTCCTGTGATCTAAGTCTCAAGTCACTTCTTCTTGAAGTTCCCTTGACAATATTAAAAAAAAATATTAAATTCCTGTATTTTAACTATTATTATAATAACAAATAATTAAAAACTCTTTATAAAATATTATAATAAAAAATAATTAAAATCCTTAATAAAATGTTTTTGTAGTTTCTTAAACTTATATCACATATAAGATTATTTAATATACATTGAATATAATATTATTGAATATAAATACCGCCCAAAACAACGACTTTAAGCTATCAAATCAACTTGTGACTTAGATTTCACATTGGTTACTAAGAGAACTTTGACAAACAAATTTAACAACTTTCCCACTACAAAATCCATATATATATATATATATATATATATATATATATATTGGAAAACTCTCTTATTGAATATAAATATCGCTTAAAACAACAACTTTAAGCCATCAAATCAACTTACGACCTAGACTTCACAATGGTTCACAATGGTTACGAAGAGAACTTTGCCAAACAAATTTAACAACTTTCCCACTACAAAATTCATATATATATCACGAAGCCATGAAAAATACATCAAAAACATAAAACATTCGTAAAAAAATAAACACATTTATACTTTCTAACATGTTTCACTTCATCTTATTCATATTAAAATTTGATTGACTATTTCACTTTTCAAAAAAAATGTTTATATTTTCACACCATTATAAACATACTCTTAACCATATACAATTATTTGGAGGTAGTAAGCAGCTTTACTACACTTGTTTTTAGCTTTATTGCATTTGTTTTCAAATAGTATTCTATCCTAACAATATTTGTGAGTTTGTTAATAACATTTTCAAAAACTTGGGTATCAAAGGTCAAAGGAAAATAAAGAGTAATTGGAATTTACTCAACAATGATTGTCAAATTGCCATGTGATATTGAATAATTACTTTGAAGCATATGCAAGGCATAAAGCATGAAACCTTGATATCAAGAATAATTATTTTGAAGCATATGCAAGCAATCAAGCATCACAAATGCTTAGAAGGGTGAAAGAAAGACAATTTATCATTGAGCATAATGATAAAAGAGTTTCAAGAGTAAGTTTTAAGTGATTTATTTTTTAGTTAAAAAAAAAAAAAAATTTATTTTTTTATACATATAATTTAATATGTATGTTATTAAAAAAATCTAATTATAATTGATTTTTTTTTTCAGTAGTGAAGAGGTATATATTAAAAAAAAAGTAAGAGGCTATGGTCAAGGACTTTTCAGAGTGAAATTGTATTTTTATAACATGACGATGAGATTTGATGGTTTTATATTACATTGCATAGATCATTTGGACCAGATTTACCTTATGGAAGAGGCTCATGTTGGTGTCTGCAATGATCATTTTAGTCAACACGTTCTTTAAGTCAATTCTCCACTATATTCCAATGTGGTGTAAAAAATGTTTTTATTAATTTTTTTTGTATTTTTATTATTTAAAAAATTACATGTAAAATATATTTTCAATTATCATTTTATAATTAAAAAAAAGTAAAAATCAATATACCAACGATATTTTTGAAGATGTTTATGAAAATATCTTTAGTAAAAGGATACAAGTTCCTGATTAATCAAGATAGACGAGAAATAAAGACATTTACATTTGATGGGTTAAATGTTGCATATCACTCTATAATATGTGGACACTGTGAAAAGTTAACCAAAATTGTCAAAGAGAATATATTCATTAGTGATTGTTGATATACCCTTTAGATATAATGTAGAAGGTGCAATTAATGATGAAGAACCTTACTTTCTTAAATAATTTTTAAAGGTTCTCAATGAATTTCAAAATTTTACTCACTCAAAATATTAGTATTTCATTGTGATCTAGTTCAAGATTTAAAATGGAACAATGTTTAGTAAAGATATGGCAATTGGATGAGACAAATATGTATGTAAGATATTGTATTGAATTCTAGTTTATTGAAATTAGATTAGCATTATTATTTCTATAATTATATTTATTTTTAATATAATTAGTAACATTTATTTATTATTATTATTATTTTCATTTAAAAAAACTTAAGTTTTTTTATTATTTGTACAAAAAATTAGTTGTAGTCTGTCCAAGGAGACCTGTCAAAAATGAAACCAGTATCCATCTCTAGCATGATTTATACATGTTTTTACCAGTAAGTTTTCAAGTCTGTTGTCAAAATAAAACTTCTCTGAAAGTCTGAGGATAATTTTTGCTACAACCCTTATATGTGATGTCTCATTCCACTTGATCGTGATGGGAGGATGACTTAGTAGCCTATATGACTTCCGTAGGCTACAATCGATGAAGAAAAGGGGAGTAGGGGGGTTTATTTAATGTCACTTAGCTAGGAGATGTTATATTTTTATAGTGACATTAAGTAAAAAGGTGATAAAGTAACTTTTAGATTAATAGTTACTTAAACATTAGTAAAAAGTGACTTTTAATATTTAAGTGAAAAGTGAAAGGGGAATAAGGGTCATGTTGATTAAGTCAAAGAGGAAATATCTAGAAGGAGGCTTCAAAGAGTTAATAAATGAAGGATAGTGCTCCACTTTTCTCATTATGTTTTGGATTGATCTCTTGTTTGGAGTGCTCTTGTGAGCCAAGATTTTTGTTGGGGTTTTGGCAAAACCCTTCCATTGTGGTTTGGTTTCGGTGGTGCAATATCCAACCTAGCTAGACAAGGAGGAGGATCCATTCAGGATCTTTGTTTGAGCATCATCTTTGTGGTTCTACTTCAATGTGGAGGTGTAGTAGCTTGGAGAGAGGGTTCATGGAGCTTCCTTGAGGTGGACGGACTCATATTTTGCAGGTTCGTGAGGGTTTGAAGGAGAAGTGAGGGTTTTGTGAGGGATCAATATTCTTTGGAGGGCCGCTAGGGGAATTTGAGGGACCGATCCATCCTTTTGCAGGGTTGTGAGGAGACCATGAGGGTTTCTACAGAGTTGTTGATTCGGATTTATAAATGGAACAAAATTAAATATAGATGTATGACAAAGAAATGTTGAAATAATGTAACTGCGAAGAGCATTCTTATTATTTTGTTATTGGATTAAATCCCCATTGTGGATTAATCATGTCATTATTATTATTTTTATTATTAGGTTAATCCCCATTGAGGATTAACCAAGTCGGTAATTG
>ML838058.1:54366-81155 GCA_009831015.1 Picea engelmannii | reverse complement strand
AGATATTGGGAGAGCATCCTAAAAATCTCAAAAGTAGATAATCAATACACATTTAAAATATGAATCATTAACATTTAAGAAAAAAATTCAAGTACTAATGAGGAAAATAATGCTCAATCCTACCTCTTTTCCCTTATTTTTAACCTTCATCCATCACCCTTGAGAAGGTTCCACAATGACAAACTACAAGTTTTGTTATACTTGTTACATTGTCAAATAAGAAACCCTCCTTTAAATTAAAAATTAAATTCTCGTCATTTAAAATTCAAAAAGATGTCAAATTCGAAATACATCTTCAGATTAGAATTAATTTTGGGTAGCCAAGTATCTAGTGTTGATGAAGAGGTCATGTAAACCATATTGATGGATAAACTAGGCAAAAATGTACATTAACTACAATTGAATACTAGGCAAGTGAATCATAAATGACTAATGCATAGGCTAAGTATAGTTAACTAGTATGGACTTTAACAATCAACCAATATGCAAGTTGACTATAGTAAACTAATATGTAAGTTGAATACATTGGACTAATAATAAGTCAACAACAATTTATTCCTCAAATAGCTAATTTCTTCTTCGTAATTATATTTAACCTTTTCATATCCAACTTAACTTGTATTTTACATTCATTAACCTAATTTTAATGTTTTAACACTAAAATTTATATTTAACCTTTTTATATCCAACTTAACTTGTATTTTACATTCATTAATCTAATTTTAATGTTCTAACACTAAAGTTTAAAGTGATCCTATTTCAAGATGTTTGGTGATGATATCATGGCCATTGAACCTCACACATGGAAGATATAAATTTGGTTGTTTTTCAACTTTAAGCACAGTTAACAACATACAATATTCCATCTTTTTAACATATATGTAAAAGTATAACCTTGTACCCCTTCCTCTTGTCCTCATTAAGTTATAAATTATGGGATTCTAAGGTTTTGGAATTCTAATATTAAAACCTATACACTAAACTTTGATATAGAAGAAATGATATATAACTAGGGAATTTGCACTAGTGATAAGCTGATCCATTTCATTACCATGTAGGTTTTACTTTAACAAAAAAATCAATTTGTAGTTGTGTGCTTAGAAATATACACCAAATATATTAAAAAAAAAGTTAATAAACCTTTATTTGTTTGCAACTAAGTAACTAGTTAATATAGGTTATTTACATTTGTAAAAAAGTATCTACAAAATTCCGTGTATAATAGAGTGTGCAGGGGTTAAAACATCTTAGTATTAGAGAATGCTTCCTCTACTTGGGCCTACACTACTACATTTGGGATCCAAAAGTGATGCTTATTACAATGTTAATCTTAATAGAAACACTTTGTGTCAATTTTGGCCTCAAAATTGATTACAAATTCAGAGAAAATAAATTTCTCTAATATCAAATATCAACGCTTATAAGCATTGTATAATTATGATGGACTTGGTGAATTGATGATATAGTTGTAATCCTCGATACTTCAATCCTTTAATAATATGGTGATTTATCCATGTCTTAAATATTTTTTTTTTATTGAAGTGAAGAAATCAATATATCCACATCTTAACTCAATTTAATTACATCTACATCAAAAGAAAAGGGCATACTTATGTGGGGTCTATTTCTCAAGTAGATTTAGAGAAAATGACATTTTCTTATTTTTCAAGTAAGGTTTAAACTTGTGAAGTAAAGAAAAGTACAAATTCTTAAGAAAAACATAAATTAATCAATGGCTCATACACATAGTAGATAAAGATTTATGTTGGAAACCCTTACTCGAGATAAAAATAGCTTTCCTTGGTGCCACACTTCTCAACTCTTAATTGTATTAATTTCACCATTCAAAATACAATATATACAATATTTTAGGTATTTCGCAACTACAAAAACCCTAATCCCTTAATCTACGATTAATTTAGAAAACTGCTCAAAATAGAGAAAACACAAAAATAGCAAAAATTTGCCATTTTTTTTCAAGGCGTTTCCCATAGTCAAAGGCTTCACCTAAGGTTTGGAGGGGAAATAATGTTCCCCATGAGACCCCTCGACTGGTTCCTGGCACATATGTACATCGATAGGTGATGAGATCATCATACTTTGTTGTCAAATATGATGCACCCCTCCCACACACATGAAAATAATATAACACATACCCAACAATATGAAATTATGGAAAAGAGAATAAAGATGATATTTAGAATTAATCTTATATACCTAACATATAAACCTACCCAACTAAAACCAACCTACCCAAATAAGCCACCCCTTTATAATGAAACCAAAAGGTATAAAATAGGGAAACTCAAAAATTAAGAAAAGAATTGGAAATTGTTTGAGGTAATCTCCAAAAGCTAGATCTGTATAGATAATGACCATAGGAAATAAATGAAGTTTTTTCTAGTATCTCCTTTCAACTCAAAATGTATAAAAAGAAGACACGCTTCTTTAGATAAACTCAACTTAAGAATGGAAAGAGCATGTGTTTATTGAAGTGGGCGGGTTGGTCGAAAGGGAGTCGGTGGATGGACTGCTAACATGGGCCCAGAAAGCAAGTAAAAAGAATCAATCTATTTCCTAGTGTTATTGGGTCAATCCCGGAACCAGACCTTGCGGACCACCCGGGTTGGTTAGCCAGGAACACACTTCGTATAAATCTGCTTGGGTTGGTCGAAATCAATAACAATATCGCCAATGTTGCATTAAGATTTGAAACGATCCAAATGTTTCTAGGAGGTTTAAATAAATCCTGACTAGATGGGTAATAAGGTTGGAAGATGAGGTGCCCATTTATTCTTCCTTGCCTGAGAAACACATCAGACATGTTAGAAAGAGGATAAGGACAGGTAAGAGTGAAAATTGACCATGGAATTGGTGAGTTCATTTTTTTTTGCAAGGAAAAGTTCTACTCTAATCAACTTTTTTTTATAAAAAAATCCATACAATCTTTGTCTTCCTAAAATGGGAAAAAAACCTTAAGTATAAAGTTTCATGGTCAAAATCCCCATTAATCAAGTAGAACTATAACTTTTGATGAAATTTCTATCAAATTTGGGGAAAACATTTGACCTATATGTCATAAGTTATAATGTGTGTTACATATAATATAGCATATGGATTAGATGCATATTTTATAACATATAGAAAATATATAGCCAAAAATAGAGTGCACCCTCTGAGCTAACCTTGACTGCACAGATTGACCCCAAAAGTTGGCCCTTGACTACACAGACTATGACTTGTGATAGAGACTACCATATGAGAGAAGAGGGTGTAAGGAGGATACATATCCATAGTGTGGCACCCATCTGATCACAAAAGGAAGAATGCTCGTGATAGAGGGGATGAACCATTCTTATTTGAAATCAATAGAGGAGACATAAGAGAGGATTTTGATCCCATTATGATAGAGCTATGACAATGAAAATTGTAAGTCAATTCCCATTTTCCATGAAAAAATGATTTTATTGTAAATTTTAAGGTAAAATCCTTAATGGGAATGATGATATCTCTTGAACTCATAATAATCGTGGACAAAATCAAGACTTCCATGATCGGAAACAAACACAACTAATTACTAATTATTCTCATTATACTACCAATTTTGTAGTTGGAGTAGAGTGAAACTATGAATATCTTCAAGGATAATTATTTTTCATGACAATTTTGTAGTTGGAGTAGAGTGAAACTATGAATATCTTCAAGGATAATTATTTTTCATGACAAGCCTCCTCGTAAGTATATTAGTAGAAGTTACCTTTATATGTTTGTAATGCATATCTATGCTAATGTTTGCGTAGGAAAGACATCCAACCTCTTGAGATATTTTATTTCAAACTCTTATTTGGGTTGCAGCTCACCACATGATCATTCGTCTCTAGATCACTCTAGGACTATTCTTATTACTACCTCACATTACTTCCCAAATGATTCACATTAGCAGTGGCTTCCATATGAGCATGTACTTTGTGCTTCATGATATTATTAGATACTAGTTTATGGCATAGTAGACATTCAAAGGCTTATTCAATGCATCTTTAAAACAACCAACATTTTGAACCATAATAAATAAAAGAAAATATCACTTAAAATAAGCAACATTTTGCACCATAATAAATACAAGAAAATATCACAAGGTTCACCCTTCTTTCACATGCACCGTTTTATAGGAGAACCTTACAAAATGTCTTAAGATTCAATAATTGTATTCATGTACACATGTGATAAAAATAGGCCGATGAGACCAAAAAATGTGATAAGTCACTATAACAATGTGAGAGTGCCATAGTTAAACTTAAATTCCAAAATAAATACAAACAAAATAAAAGTAGAGTAAACAGGAGTAAACCCTAAAAAAATGAATGATAGATACATCATTATGTAATAGGAGGAGAAAATAAGGGTGCCACTACTTTGCACCAAAAGTATAAGAAGTGGTGTAAGAGGAGTTATCTCCACCATCGTCAGTCACCATGAATGTAACAATGAAAATTTTAATATTGTCCTTCGTGTATTGTCCAATAAGTTCTATTAAGGACCCTTGATGGAAATTATATACAGATTATACTACAACAATCAAAATTCATAAACATTAAAACTAAATAGAATAGTCTACTTTGGGGAAGAAGGACCCTTGATGGAAATTATATACAGATTATACTACAACAATGAAAATTCATAAACATTAAAACTAAATAGAATAGTCTACTTTGGGGAAGAGGGCCATGTAAAAGTATAATTTCAATAAATAAGAGAAAATGGAAATAAATAAGAGAACCTACAAGTTGAACTACTTTTAAATTCAAGTTAAAATCTAAGTCAACAATTAACCAAATGAATTATTATAACTAAATGCCAATGTTCTCATCAAGTCTTCTTTTCGATGAATGGCTCCTACTTAAATTAAATCACTAAATTTTGTTTGCATGTCCTATAATCATAAGTTGTCATTAGTTTGAGGTGGCACTCTATGTAGCCACTTGTTGGCAGCCCAACATATTTTTAGCTTCTTATATCAAATAATAGTCTATGTAGCTGCCTAATTGGGGTCGTACATTTTTTTGTTCTTCATGAGCGATTTTCGAAACGACAATTGTAAGTTTTCGGTTCTTCCTAGCATATTTGTTTTCATGCTTCATTCATGACTGAAAGCATGAAAACGAAGCATTAAAACTTATGGTTGTATTACCACTCTATTTGAAAAGTTTATGAAAGGCAAAATGTCTCCACAATTTTTATTAATGAAGCCTTGTTCCTTGCTATGTAGTTTATTCTCTTTGTTTTGACCCCTCGAATGTCAAGCATTCTTATGGATTGTTATTTGGATCAACAAAGGATCATTTAATTTAAAGCATTGATATATTTTTGTGTGGTTCTTGGTCATACGCCCCCTTGTCACTGGACTTTGGTCTATAAGTCCCCCTCTCCCAAACTTTAGGACCGAACCCACTTTGTTCTACACTCATTTTTATTTCAATGCTTTGGTCGTGGTCTGTACTATATGAGAGGTGGCAGTCTGATCACAGTCAGCCCATATTTTTGAAGCCTGGTCTTGGGTTTTGCAACACCCCTCGCATTCATTTCAAACAATACCTATCTTTTCATTGTGAATTTCCTGCTCATATGCCATAGACTGTTGATGATTTTTGGGCCTGGAGTATAGCTCTAGTCTTCTCTTACAAACCCTCCATATGCATTGTGTTTGGGTGATTGCATGTCAATTTCCCATGGCCCCGGTTGTTAGGGTCGAACCTAATGGCACTCAGACCTTGATCCTATGCGATGATGCAAGGGAGGATCTCGAGGGTCACGGTTGGCTTGTTTTCCTTGAGAAATTCTAGGGCTTTAACCTATAGACTACTTAGGAATTTTCCCTCTCATTTGACGGATGTCAAGCCAAGGTGGGGGACATTCAACTCGATGTCACAGAGGACTCTCTAAGCCAAGCAACAAGTCTCCCTGCGAGCGAGTAGAAGTGGTTCAAGAATTCTAAGGTAGAAGAGGTTCCATGGAGTCTTTTCTTTACATCTCGAAAGATCAATGGTTGTGACAAAGGTATGCCAGTGTCCCTATTAAAAACCCGATGGCATGGTTTGTTTGCGGTGTTAAAACAATTTGTGACATGTGAAGGTCGTTTTGGTTTTGTGTTTCTTTATCACCTGTGTCTGCTCATGAATTTCATAGGGTTTCCTTTAAACATGCCTTATTATCTGTGGAGAAGCCTGTATAAAATGGCTAAGAGGTATAAGAAGAAATGTTTATATTCAAGCCTTTTCCACCATGGTTTAATAAAAATTATTCTTGCACATCAATTGAAGTTGTAGAACGATGATTGAGATTCATTTTTAACCCGAAATGGTTTCGCTAACCCAAACGTTGAAGAGGTTGACAAACCTATGATTGAGGAAACCATAGTCTATCCTAGACCACTCCCCTCATCTACCCAGGCCTGTGTTACAACTACCCACAGTAAGCCTTTACCCGACCCAAAAGTTGTTGAGCAGGCCCATGAGCAAGTTGCACAGCCCAATGTCCCTGTAAAAAATGCAAACAAACCTATAGGCAAAACATCTAAAGGTGATATTGATTTGGGTTTTAAAAATAAGAGAGCTGGAAGGTTGATTTTAAGGAAGATGCGAAACAAATCAAACCCTCATGTGAGCCCAATCAATATGATCGAGATCCATGAGAGTTCGGATTCCGAGATTGATAGATTTCTTGCTGAAGAAGACCCTCTTTCTCTCCAAACATACCTTGATCAGTCTTACAACTTCGTGGATAATCTATCGCCTTGTCTGAAACATAGTGAAGGGTTTCCAGGTATTAAGTTGGGTAACAAATCTACAGTCCATGTTGGGGACGTTCCGGTTCACAACCATGGGTATTCTCAAGGGATCGTTGCACAGTCACAATGTGAAACTTGCCTATTCTGGATTGACAAGTATTACACCGATATACCTTTTTTACAATCGCAAATTAAAGCTCTTACTGATCAGGTCAATGCCTTAACAAATGAAAATCGTAGGCTCGAGTCTGTCATTCAAAGACAAGGGAAATGTATGAAAACTACAGGGAATGTAATATTAAAAAATGTCGAGACTACAACAGCAATAATAAGTTCTGAGATCATGTGATATGATTTGATTTTACAGTTAGAGGTAATATTTCTTTTTATCTTAAAATAGTGTTATTCATTAAATAAATTAGATTATTTTGTTCATTGAATAAATTAGATTTCATTACTAAAATAGACTAGCTACAGAATCAGCAGATTTTGTAGCCAGTCTATTCTAATTCGAAATTTGCAAAATTATGGTTAAATATATATATAGGTTTCTCTATTTTATCTTTTCTTTTCAGGATATCTAGGAGTTTATGGTGACCAAGTGATCTGAAGCATTTTTGGGGCTTGTTAGCCACATCTATGATCTATTTTTGTATAAACAGGAATAAATGTTTTTTTAAGCTTTTAAAAGATTTAGTGTGATCTGGGGTGATTATATCCCCCCTCTATTTTTGTAATCAATATCTGATCTCAGAAGATAAGACAGTTACCTTTCTGAAGGCTTTAAAAACTCATTATTTTTGTAATCAAAACATCTTGGCCTGGGGCTAAAGGTGGATAGCTTATACACGAATTTGGACGGAATATATGTTTACATTTATGCTTTAGCTATCTCTAAATGTTGTTTTCGTTCATGGTTTGTTTATCTTGGTAATTCAATAATTGTTGATAGCTTTTGTCTTCATAAATTATTATGTTGTCAAGATAATTTATTTTAATATCGTCCATATTTTGATGCTTCAGTTATTAAAAATAGTGATCGTTCGTTCAATTCAAATGATAAGGTTTATCTTTAATTTTGTTGAATGATTAAAAGCAGGTTGTTAGAGTTAGATTTATCTTATGTGTAATTGCTTTCAATCAAAAATATCATAGTTATTATTTGCTGCGTCTTATCATTTTGTCATTAAAATCCAACAGCCAATATATTGTTTTGCATTTATTCCAATCAGTGTAAAGGTTCACTGCAGGTTTATCTCTTGGACAGGCTGGTTGGACATTTCATGATCATACAGGCGATTGGATGCATGTCGAACAACCCATTAATAGGTTAGTTTAGTTCTCTAATCTTTTGTTTGTCTTTGAAACTCTTATGTGTGACTTGGCTTTGATCGTTCACGTATTTCCGTTTCATAGTATATTCTTTCTATTTAGTCTTAGATAACTAAAGAAAAAACAAAAAATAGTTTATGTGCTTTCTTTATCTGCTTTTGTTAAAGGAACCATCTTTTCATAGATTTTTGTGGGTTTAGATTAAAACTCGCACTTGTATAACATGCACATAAATTATATAAATAGATATGTTGTGTAAATATTATTTAAAATAGTTATATATATATACATGTACATATATATATTAGTGTTTAGTAATTAGTTAGTTATTTTATTTCTTTTATTTATTTATTTGTTTCCTTTAGGACTTTTAGATTGGCCAACAGAGCCATTAAACCCATTAGAGCGAGTCATACCAAACGGCTTGGGTTAATTAGACAACCCCGGACCGGACTCGTTCTTCCAATTGACGGACGGTCATTTTCTCTCGTCAACAAATGGCGCTAGAAGGAGGGCCTGAACACTATTGATGGCACGTGGAGGTCGCAAGACTCCTCCCCCACACACCCTCTCACCTATAGTAACAAGAATTCATTCTGATAACAACATTACCTCTCAAACAACAACCACATCAAATGAAAAATCCACATATTACCGTTGAACTAGTAACACCAAACCCCCCGGGGTCCGACGTACAAGAAATTGTTCGTCAATCACTTCCAAGGACAGATGGTGCTTTGGCCCATATTAGACAACCAGGTTGGCCATTGAATCAACCACTAGATTTTTCTAATATTAGAGAGCAACTTGAAGGCACTAGTCTTACCCTAAACCCTACGGAACCAGACCACATCCTCACTCCTGCAGCCGGAGGATATGGTATCCCACCATCACCACCACCTTCATCTCCCTCCTCTTTAGGAGAAGAGTCATCAGACGAAGGAAGTTCTTCATCTCAACCTTCGACACCACTCACACCTATGGCAAATCCAAACAATCCCGCCAGACCTTGTCTCAATCAAGATGTTGTGGCCATACCTAGGCCCCAGCATCCTTTGCCTAAACATCCAGAGAAATGGCTCCCTAAATTTGATCTAGATTCCAAGCAAATCGCTCAGGATCATATAAAAAAATCCATGCTAGCCATTAGATTCCGAAGCGTAGAACACAAAGATGTAGTATGTAGACTTTTTCCGTACACATTTGAAGGCAATGCCTCTACCTAGTATTTTTCCCAACAACCCCACACCATTGTATCTTGGGATAGATTCGAATCTTGTTTCCTTGAGAAATTTGGAAATGACAAATCTCCCGAAGTCTTAGTCATGGAACTCTACAGTTTAAAGATGAACCCCAAGGAAAATATAAAAGACTTTAATCAAAGGCTTTTAATATTAAAGAATCGACTCCCCACTGATTCGATGCCTTCTGAAAATCTTATCGTCGCATACTACACCAAAGCCCTACACCAGAACATAGCAATCTGGGTAAAAAGGTCTAAGAAAGAAACATTATTGGAAGCCTTCAAGGAGGCAAGCCAAATTGAGAAAGATATTCTAAGCCTAAAAGACAATATCAGTAACGAGGCAAAGATTATCTCATCTTCCAAGAAGAAAATAGAAATTCTTCCTAGACCTCCCTAAACCAAAACTCAATCAGACGGTTCAGATCTAGAAAGTTTACATAAGGTCATTCAAAAGTTGTCAAACCAAGTTATAGATTTAAGGAGATTAGCTGAAGAAGCTTCTTCAAGAAAAGGGTCTTACAAACCCCTTTTTAGAAATCCTTTTCCCACAAACTGACCCAACTTAAATCCTAAAGGCCTAAATCTAGAAAGCCTACAATATGCTATCCAAACAATTCTGAAAGCACATGATAACTTAGTTCCCCCCGAGATTTATGAAGACGTGGTTGAACAAGAAATATTGGAAGAGGACGAATCCTCTCCCAATATCTTCGGGCATTTTTCGGATAGTATCTTTCAAGCCAATTTTGAAACGGTGCATCCTTACAATACCAGAAGCAAAACAACGAATAAATCCTCTTCTGAAATTGGAACTAATGCGCCTCAAAAACAGTTTAAACAAACTGAAACTAAACAGAATTCAGAAACTCCAAGTTTAGAATATGATTTGATTGAGGACCTCAAAAAACTTAGAGCTAATATTTCTATTTATGAATTATTGAAATTTCCTTTTCTTCTGCAAAACATGCTTCAGAATATTGCAGAAAACAACAAAAACTGCAATCTGAACAACAACAAATTTGCAGAAAACAACCCTAAAACACCTCAAAAGGTCTCTGTTAAAATGACACTAGAATCCTCTGATAAAAGAGACCTTGTTGAAAAAAGCGTAACAAATGTAGATAAAATAGTTCCAGGGGCTGTGACTAAAAACCAGCAAACTTCTGCTATTAATACTCATAGAAAAGTCCCACCCTTTTTGTTGACTTTTGAAATTTTCAATAGGAATGTACATAATTGTATGGTAGATTCTGGTGCATCGTCAAACGTAATGCCTTGGTCTGTCTGCTAAAAAATCAATGCTAAAGTTCAACCTTCCAGTCTGAAAATTATTCAGCTTGATCGAACCAGTGTTAAGGTAATAGGTGAATTAAAAAATGTCCTTATCAGATTATCATCTAATCTTAAAGTCCACCAAATTATTGATATTATTGTCGTTGATATCCCTGAAGTATATGGGTTATTTTTAAGTAGGGATTGGTCCGAACAACTGCATGGTTACTTTGCGACAAATTGGTCTCATTTGTGGTTGCCAGAGAATGGAAAGCCTAACAGAATCAAGATCAATCGTGAGCGTTACCTCAAGCTTACGATAACTGATTTAAATGATCCTAATGAACCATTTACTGTTTCCCCCAATTCACCCAAAATGCAGGGAATGAACACCTTTTTCGGTAACTTCGTGGTTGAAACTTCTACCATTACTGACCCAGAACAACAGTCCGAACTCATGACATGCACATAGTCAACAGTTTTCTCTAAGGTGTCACATACAGATGATGAGAATCATATCTGGTCTCTTTACTTTGATGGATCTAAATCTAAAGAAGGAGCCAGTGCATGATGTGTGCTCATTGATCCAGCAGGTAACAAAACTTGTATTGCTTGCTGATTAGAATTTGAATGCACAAATAATATAGCTGAATACAAGGCGCTCCTGCAAGGTCTTACAAAGGCACTAGATTTGAGAGTTCATAATTTAATGGTTTTCGGAGATTCAGAAATTGTGGTCAGACAAGTTAGAAACTCCATTCATTGCCTATCTCCACATCTGAAAAGTTATCAAGCTGAGGTATGGAATCTAATGAACAAATTTTCTACATTTAACATTAATTCTATTCCAAGATTGAATAATTCTAAGGTTGACTTGTTGGCTAATGTCACTTCTAAACTTTTTCCCGTAGAAGGCCTTTCTCCAAACGCTTTTCCATTGAGTTATTGTTCAGACCATTCATCCCGGACAACATCACTAATTGGAGAGTTTTCGATGACGATCAACAGATCATCAGTTTCTTGCACATGGAAGATACTTTCCAAGGTGCAGTTATCGATGAAGGCACCCATGACGAAGACCTCTGTGATTTTACAGTAATATCGGACCCAAGATATCCAGAATCAACATCAGATCTAGTAAATTCTATCCCAAAATATGTGGTAAGATTAGAAAAGGTTTATGATTTGCATGATAAATTCAAAAAATCAGTAAATTGTAAAACAAATAGTTCTTCCTTGACCCATGAAAAAGTGAATCTAGGAACTAAAGATAATCCACAATGCATCAATTTGGGAATGGGATGTTCTAAGCAAGAAAAGTCAGCCTTTATTAAGTTGTTTAAGGAATTTAAGGATGTCTTTGCTTGGACATATGATGATTTAAAAACTCGATCCTAACATCATACAACACATTATTCCCATAAAACCCCAGACTCAACCTTTTCAATAGAAGTTGAGAAAGATGCACCCAAAACTTGAACCAATGGTCAAGAAGGAACTAAACAAACTATTGAATGCAAAGATAATCTTCCCAGTGATACATACACAATGGGTCTCTAACCTTGTCCCTCTAAGGAAGAAAAGTGGTGAAATCTGACTATGTGTCGATTTCCAAAATTTAAACCGAGCATTTGATAAAGACAACTATCATGTTCCTCCCATGGAACAGATTCTCCAGCAGGTATCCAGTTTTGAAAGATTGTCACTGTTAGATGGTTTTTCAGTGTATAACCAAGTCCTAATGTCTCTCCTAGACCAGCTGAAAACCACTTTCCGCACTCCATGGGGTACCTATTCTTATAGAAAGATGCCCTTTGGGCTTATAAATGTCGGTGCCACTTTCTAGAGAGCGATGGATATCGCTTTTCACAGTCTAATCAATCAATCTGTAGTAGTATATCTAGATGATGTCACTGTCTTCTCAAAGAATAAAGGAGATCATTTAGCTCATCTAAGATCTGTTCTACAATGATGTCATAAGTACGACATCTCTCTAAATCCCAAAAAATTTGTCTTTGCAGTGGAACAAGGCAAGATGCTTGAATTCATAGTATCCAATGAAGGGATGATCATTGACCCTGAGAGGACTCAAGTCATTTCAAAACTCCCCCCCCCCCTGTCTCTTCCAAAAAGTCTATGCAATCTTTTTTAGGTCAGATAAATTTTGTTAGAAGGTTTGTCCCAAGCTTTTCAGAAATGGTTAGACCATTACAAAAATTAAGAAAAAAGGATGTGCAATACCATTGGAGACCTATAGAAAGTCAAGCTTTTGACTCAATAAAAAAGGCCATAGTGGAGGCTCCATCCCTAATGAGCCCTGACTTTTCGTGATATTTCACTCTTTACACATTTGCCTCCGGTCGATCTTATGCCACTGTGCTAACCCAAAAGAATGATGAAAACAACAAATTATCCAGTTGTAGATCAGCAGGCTTACGCTATTTTTAAAGCAGTAAAACATTTTCGATCTTATCTACTAAAATCTAGAACGAAAGTCATTGTTCCTTACCCCGCTGTCAGAAATTTGCTAGTACAGAAAGAATTGGGTGAGAAAAGGGAAAACTGGATTACATCCTTACAATAATATGACCTCTATATCACTCCAGCACAAATTGTTAGAGGCCAAGGTTTATGTAAATTAGTTGTTGATTCAGCTATAGAACAGCAGAATCAAACCGATATGTTAATTGAAGATCGGCATAATCAAAATCAAATCTGTTGTGTACAAAATTCTACAATTCCTTGGTATGGTGACATCAAGTTTTATATAATACATGGATCAACTCCCCATCACCTTGATCCAAAAAAGAGGAGAGCGTTGAGATTAAAATCTGCGCCTTTCTAGCTGGTGAATGGTATTTTGTTTCGCCAAATTTTTGATGGAATACTTATGCATTGTCTAGAAAGAGATGAAGCAGATAAAGTCTTATCAGAATTACATGCAGGCGAAGCTGGTGGGAATTTTGGCGGAGACACCACTGCCCACAAAGTATTAAGGGCAGGGTATTACTGGCCCACTCTTTTCAAAGATGCCCATACGTTACGCCGCAAATGCGTAATCTGTCAAAAGGATTCTAGACGAGTACAGAAGGAAGTGTTCCCACAACAACCTGTCTTGGTGGATTTCCCTTTTCAGAAATGGGGCCTTGACATTATAGGCCCAATTAACCCCAGCTCCTTGTAGCAGCATAAGTACATAATTACAGTGACAGACTATTTCACCAGATGGTCCGAGGTTGCACCATTAAAAGTGGTAAACACTAGTCAGGTAATATCCTTCCTTAATTCAAACATTATCACTCGTTTCGGTATTCCTGAATGTCTAGTGTTCGATAATGCTTCCTATTTTTCATCTCTCAACATGAGTGATTTTTCTTTAGAAAAAGGGATAAAATTAAAGTATTCTGCCAGCTATTACCCCCAAGGAAATGGTTTGGCTGAATCGACAAATAAAAACCTGATCAAGATCATCAAGAGGATGGTCTCCGAAAACCACAAAAACTGGCATAATGCACTATTCAATGCAATCTGGGCTGATAGGGTAACTCCGAAAATTGTTGTTGGTAATTCCCCCTTTTTCCTTGTTTACGGTAGGGAAGCAATTCTTCCACCGCACGTTCTCCTTCCATCTTTGCAGTTATCACAGAAGGTTCAGGAAGAAGACTATCCTCCTTTGGAAAGTCAGATTAATGCTTTGCTGAAGTTAGAAGAGGTAAGGGCTCAAGAAAAACAAAAACTGGATCAACATCAACTTATTGTCAAAAGATGGTTCGATTCCAATTCTGCCTCAGATAGGAATTTTGAGGTAGGTGATCTTGTCCTTAAGTGGGACAAACCTCATGAGGGGAAAGGCGAACATACTAAGTTCCAAAACCTATGGTTGGGACCGTTCCTAATTGCTGAAAAACTAAGTCCCAGTTCTTTTCACTTACAGAATTTAGAGGGACAGCCAGACACCTTCCCGGTGAACGGCCAAGCTCTCAAAAGGTATTTCACCTGACAACTCTCCGATACGCCTTTGGTACATATTTTTATGTTTTAATTTCCTTGCTTTCCGTATTCTTTTTTGTTTTTTTTGTTTTTTTGTTTATTGGCCTTCTTGAGTCAAACATGCCTGTATTACAGTCTAGTTCAGAAGAAGAGAACATAATGCTTCATCTCGAAATAACTGTCAAGGGCTGTCAGAGCATCAATTGTTTTGTTTTCTCAAAACGTAGGCTAGTTAAAGATGGTATTTTGTTTGAAAGTTGATTTTTCGGTTTCAATTTGCATTTGAGAGTAATCACGACTATCTTTAAAAAGCTCTTTACGCTGTCCCTGCTCTTAAGAAAAGAAACTCAACGATGACTCCCTGTCCTCGAAAATTATTTTTATTAATAAACTGTTTTCATATCTTGATGAAGGTTAGCAAGAAAAAATTAAAGAACTGGAAAATATTAAGTTGTGTAAAAACTGGAATTTTCAACATCACCCCGCTCTGTTGAATATCTTTAAAACTATCTCATATTGTGAATAATTTCTCAAAGAGTTGTGGGAAGTGTTTGTAAACCCGTCGAGATACTGAACAGGTCTGTTGGTAGCAGGTAAATGCATGCATGATGCCAAGACAACTTCGTCGGGGTACTGAACAGGCCCGCTTGCAACGAAGCGATGTCAGGTAAAAGAAAATTCTCAGGTATAAATCTTGATTTTGGTCATAATCATACTTCATTATGATTTGAAACTTCTTGGACAAGACACAGACATCAGAGTGGGTTAATTGACATCCATGTTGAGGCTATAGATGCCTGCTGGTGACAGTGGCCCTGTCAACAGTGTTGGAGCCATTAACTTAAACATCGTGGCTTTCATTTGTGAAATTTGTCACCAGATTTCATTATTTTTAACGAAAGATATCTTAAGTTGGACCACGTCATGATTATCAAAGATGCTGAAATAACTTTTCAGTTGTTCTTTGATTTGAAACATTTCAAAAATTGTTAACCTGAACTCATCAGTATTACAGAGATAATTGCTTCTCCCAGCATGTCGCAATTGTTGGCAACCCAATGTATTTTTAACTTCTTATATCAAATAATAGTCTATGTAGCTACCTAATTGGGGTCATACATTTTTTTGTTCTTCATGAGCGATTTTTGAAACGACAACTCTAAGTTTTCGGTTCTTCCTAGCGTATTTGTTTTCATGCTTCGTTCATGACTGAAAGAATGAAAACGAAGCATTAAAACTTATGGTTGTATTACCACTCTATTTGAAAAGTTTATGAAAGGCAAAATGTCTCCACAGTTTTTATTAATGAAGCCTTGTTCCTTGCTATGAAGTTTATTCTCTTTGTTTTGACTCCTTGAATGTCAAGCAGGCTTATGGATTGTTATTTGGATCAACAAAGGATCATTTAATTTAAAGCATTGATATATTTTTGTGTGGTTCTTGGTCATATGCCCCCTTGTCACTAGACTTTGGTCTATAAGTCCCCCTCTCTCAAACTTTAGGACCGAACCCACTTTGTTGCGTACTCATTTTTATTTCAATGCTCTGGTCATGGTCTATACTATATGAGAGGTGGTAGTCCGATCATAGTCATCCCATCATTTCGAAGCCTGGTCTTGGGTTTTGCAACACCCCTCGTATTCATTTCAAACGATACCTATCTTTTCATTGTGAATTTTCTTCTCATACGCCATAGACTGTTGATGATTTTTGGGCCTGGAGTATAGCTCTGGTCTGCTCTTATAAACCCTCCATATGGACAGTGTTTGGGTGATTTCCTGTCGATTTCCCATCGCCCCGGTTGTTAGGGTCGAACCTAATGGCACTCAAACCTTGCTCCTATGCGATGATGCAAGGGAGGATCTCGAGGGTCATGGTTGGCTTGTTTTCCTTGAGAAATTCTGGAGCTTTAACCTACAGACTACTCAGGAATTCACCCTCGCATTCGACGGATGTCGAGCCAAGGTGGGGAACATTCAACTTGAATTCACAGAGGACTTTTTAAGCCAAGCAAAAGGTCTCCCTACGAGCAGGTAGAAGTGGTTCAAGAATGCTAAGATAGAAGAGGTTCCATGGAGTCTTTTCTTTACATCTCGAAAGATCAATGGCTGTGACAAAGGTATGCCAGTGTCCCTATTAAAAACCTGATGGCATGGTTTTCTTGCGGTGTTGAAACAATCTGTGACATATGAAGGTCATTTTGGTTCTGTGTTTCTTTATCACCTGCGTCTACTCATGAATTTCATAGGGTTTCCTTTAAACATGCCTTATTATCTATGGAGAAGCCTGTATAAAATGGCTAAGAGGTATAAGAAGCAACGTTTAGATTCAAGCCTTTTCCATCACAGTTTAATAAAAATTATGCTTGCACATCAATTGAAGTTGTAGAATGATGATTTGGATTCATTTTTAACCCGAAATGGTTTCGCTAACCCCAACGTTGAAGAGGTTGACAAACATGTGATTGAGGAAACCATAGTCTATCCTAGACTGCTCCCCTCATCTACCCAGGCCTGTGTTATGACCACCCATAATAAGCCTTTACCCATCCCAAACGTTGTTGAGCAAGCCCATGAGAAAGTTGCACAGCCTAACGTCTCTGTCAAAAATGCAAACAGACCTGTAGGCAAAACGTCTAAAGGTGATATTGATTTGGGTTTTAAAAATAAGAGAGCTGGAAGGTTGATTTCAAGGAAGCCGCGAAAAAAATCAAACCCTCATGTGAGCCCGATCAACATGATCGAGATCCATGAGAGTTCGGATTCCAAGATTGATAGATTTCTTGTTGAATAAGACCTTCTTTCTTTCCAAACAAACCTCGATCAGTCTTACAAATTCGTGGATAATCTACTGCCTTATCTGAAACATAGTGAAGGGTTTCCAGGTATTAAGTTAGGTAACAAATCTATAGTCTATGTTGGGGACGTTCCGATTCACAACCATGGGTATTCTCAAGGGACCTTCGCACAATCGCAATGTGAAACTTGCCTATTCTGGATTGACAAGTATTACACTGATATACCTTTTTTACAGTCGCAGATTAAAGCTCTTACTGATCAGGTCGATGCCTTAACAAATGAAAATCGTAGGCTCGAGTATGTCATTCAAAGACAAGGGAAACATATGAAAACTACAGGGAATGTGATTTTAAAAAATGTCGAGACTACAACAGCAATAATAAATTCTGAGATCATGTGATATGATTTGATTTTACAGTTAGAGGTAAGATTTATTTTTATCTTAAAATAGTGTTATTCATTAAATAAATTAGATTATTTTGTTCATTGAATAAATTAGATTTCATTACTAAAATAGACTAGTTACAGAATTAGCAGATTCTGTAGCCAGTCTATTCTAATTCGAAATTTGCAAAATTATGGTTAAATATATATCTAAGTTTCTCTATTTTATCTTTTCTTTTCAGGATATCTAGGATTTTATGGTGACCAAGTGATCTGAAGCATTTTTGGGGCTTGTTAGCCACATCTATGACCTATTTTTGTATAAACAGGAATAAACTTTTTTTTAAGCTTTTAAAAGATTTAGTGTGATCTGGGGTGGTTATATCCCCCCTCTATTTTTGTAATCAATATCTGATCTCAGAAGATAAGACGGTTACCTTTCTGAAGGCTTTAAAAACTCGTTATTTTTGTAATCAAAACATCTTGGCCTGGGGCTGAAGGTGGATAGCTTATACACGAATTTGGATGGAATATATGTTTACATTTATGCTTTAGCTATCTGTAAATGTTTTTTTCGTTCATGGTTTGTTTATCTTGTTAATTCAATAATTGTTGATAAATTTTGTCTTCACAAATTATTATGTTGCCAAGATAATTTATTTTAATATCGTCCATATTTTGATGCTTCAGTTATTAAAAATAGCGATCGCTCGTTCAATTCAAATGATAAGGTTTATCTTTAATTTTGTTGAATGATTAAAAACAGGTTGTTACAGTTAGATTTATCTTATGTGTAATTGCTTGCAATCACAAACATCACAGTTATTATTTGTGTCTTATCATTCTGTCATTAAAATCCAATAGCCAATATATTGTTTTGCATTTATTCCAAACAGTGTAAAGGTTCACTGCAGGTTTATCTCTTGGACAGGCTGGCTAGACATTTCATGATCATATAGGCGATCAGATGCATGCTGAAAAACCCATTAATAGGTTAGTTTATTTCTCTTATCTTCTGTTTGTCCTCGAAACTCTTATTTGTGACCTGGATTTGACCGTTCACATATTTCCGTTTCGTAGTATATTCTTTCTATTTAGTCTTAGATAACTAAAGAAAAAACAAAAAATAGTTTATGTTCTTTCTTTATCTTCTTTTGTTAAAGCAACCATCTTTTCATAGATTTTCGTGGGTTTAGATTACAACTCGCACTTGTATAACATGCACATAAATTATATAAATAGATCTGTTGTGTAAATACAATTTAAAATAGTTATATATATACATGTACATATATATATTAGTGTTTAGTAATTAGTTAGTTATTTCATTTCTTTTATTTATTTATTTGTTTCCTTTAGGAATTTTAGATTGGCCAAAAATCCATTAAACCCATTAGAGTGAGTCATACCAAACGGCTTGGGTTAATTAGACAGCCCCGGACCAGACTCATTCTTCCAATTGATGAACGGTCATTTTTGCTTGTCAACACCACTCTATTAATGTTTTTGAATGAATACTTTGTTGAAATATTGTAACCGCAAAGAGTATTATATTTATTATTGAGTCATTATTCATTATATCAATCCCCTTTTGTGGATTGATCATGTCGGGCATTGTAATTGACCAAATCCCCTTTTGCATATTGGTCAAGCCCTAATTGTATTATGAAAATCAAGAAGTCATCCCCCAAGCCTAATTAAAGTGGTTTTAACCACTAAGAACACAAGTCGGCCTTGCCTAGTGAAGAGACACCTTTCCAACACCTACCAACGAGTATAAATAAAAGAAGCTAATGCCTCATTAACTCACTCACTCATTCTCTCATCCAATGCATAAGTTTGGTAGCTACAGTTGGAAGAATAAGGAAGAGAGACGCACATTGCTCAGTCTTGGATATTCTCTAGTGTTTTGGTTTATTGTCTTGTCATTGTATTTGCTATCTATATTAATGAAGTTTTTTGTTGGGTTTTCTCCCCCATGAGGGTTTCCCAGGATAAATGTTGTGTATCTTGCGATTGTGTTTCTCTAAGTGATCCTACATATTCTATTGTTATCTATTAAATGGAAAAGAAACCTAATAATAGATCAAAACTTAACATGGTATCAGATTTAAACTAAAGAGAGCACCTTTCACCGAATAAGAAAAAATGTCATTGTTGTCGTATAAGAAAATTAGGGTTTTTCTATTGAAGAGAAATTCCAGCCTAAAACTCATCAAGGAAGTGCACCCTAGCTTAGAAAAATCTTTGGAAGCCTCGCCACACCTTTTCAATGGACAAAACTCCTAGAAAGTGAAACCTTAGTTTTCACTGGTACCAGAAAACCAAAAAACCAGGAAACCAGAACCAGTACCAGAAGTACCAGTCCAGAATTCAGCTGGCCTAGTTTGAAGGGGAAAATTTGGATTTTCAAAAATCTAACTTCACCAGGATACTTGCCTTAGCCAAGCGCACCTTCTGGTAAGTTCAGATTTAAATTCCGAGCATTTTCATTTTTTGGTCATTCTCCTAGCTCTAGGTCAAGATGTCTTAAAGCACTAAGCTTGTTGACAAGCTAGGAGTGTATAACTCATGTGCCTAGAAGTATAGGATTGCAATCATTCTTGAAGAGAATGACCTAGCAAGATTCATTAAATAAGATGTACCATAACCTACCGATGTTGCAGCTAAAGGAAAACAACAGAAGGACAATATTAGGGCCAAAAGAATTATTGCAGAGTCTATTAAAGATAACTTGATTCCTCAAGTGGCTTCAAATAAAAATCCAAAAGAAATGTTTGATTCCCTAAGCAGAATGTGTGAAGGAAATAACATCAACAGAAATATGAAGCTAAGAACTCAACTCAAAAGTACAAGGATGCATAAAGGTGAAACAATTCAGGAATATTTCTCTAGAATATCACAATTCATGGAACAACTAGAAGAAATTTGTAATGTTCCCAAACCATTATGCCAGGAACATCACGGTTTTGGGTGTTTTTTTTAACTTTTGGTGGTTGCGGTATTTTTTCAAACACTTTGCTTACAGTTACGCTTAGGGTTTTACTGATGGTTTATATGTGTGTTTGCAGCAATAAACAAGAATATACAATGATGGAACCCTCCTGCATAATGTGGATCTTGTGCTTGTGGCTATTGTAGAACCCTCCTGCACTGATGTGGATATGAACTAGAATGGTGTGGGAGAGTATTGCAACTCTGAGACCAATATTGGGACAAGCTAGGTGGAATCTTTCACCACCGAATCATTTTCTAGGGTTTGTTAAGTTAAAACCCTGAAAACCCCCAAGGTATGGGCTCTCTAGCTAGAAGACAGATATCAAAATGATAAAAATACATGAATCCATGAGTAGAGGCCCTTGCATTTCCTTTATACTTTTTGGCTCCCCTTGTCCCTCCAAAGTGACTTTCATTTTATTAATATTTAATTAATTAATTAAATTACTTTAATTAATTAATTAACCTTTTTACCTATGAAAAACACCTTCTCTCTCCTTGTGGATTCCTTGGCCACTGAAAGTCACTTCTCACTATCCCATCCTGTAGTGTTTCTCATCTCAATTACAATGGGCTATTAAACTGAGAGGTTCCTCCAAGTAATGTGCCCAAAATGACCTCTTCAGTGAATTTAATTAACTTATAGCCCAAATAGTCAAAATCATGGAAATCGTCAGAATGCAACGGAACCAAATCCAACCTGTGCGGAATGGCTCATAATGATGAAATATGATGAACAATGCAAGATAGACCCCACAATGCCTCTCAATAACCCATGCACTCGATATAACATCCATCTGGCTACTCTGGTCATCATAAACCTTTGCACTGTGATGTTGTCCCAAAGTGGGGACATTACAGTCCTCCCTACTAGAAAATTGCTTGTCCTCAAGCAATAACCAAATCCCCTCAAATAAAATACTAGGATACCATGTCCACCTGTGGGATACACGGTAGAACCCATCTAAATATGAACACTTATACACTTTGTCACCTGGGTCCCATATCAAGTCATGAACTGCTAGCCCCTGGGAAGAATAACCCTGAAATATACCAACTCCGAGAGTCTCTTGCACACAACACATGGCCCCATCCTGGAATGAGTCCATCCTCCAAGCTACTATCAAGATCAACACGGCCTCCATCAATTTCAAATGCTGATGCTAGAATGAGGTACTGCAAGACCTCCATGAGAAACCCTCAAGCGATGTGCTCCCATCAACACTGAATCTCAATGGGAAGTCAGAACAACTTCCCCCTGCAAAGTTCCACTCGCCCCTGTGAGTCAGTGAAATGATCAACCCTGTAATCCCTTGGTCCAATGATAACCTCTGTCGAATATCCCCATGCTGACACTACACTATGATGACCCTGTCTGACTTCTCCCTATATGTATACTGGATCCTCCACTCCTGGATTGTCAAACTGAAATCCCTGTGGCCATTGGACCTACTGTCCAGAAATTGTACCTATAAAAATGTCTTTGTAGAAGTAGTACCTGTCCACCCACCTCCATGTCCGATCATGATGATCAAGAGTGAAAATATCCCTCGCTCTATCAGACAAATACCTACAGGACCACTCCAAACCAACCCCTGGTGGAGTATGTGGCTCTCTGACGCAACCTGGGTCATCATGTAGTGAAACATCTTGCTAACCAAGTGAACTCTCAGATCCCATGGAAAACTTGGAAGTTTATCACTTCCAATCTCTGTTGGTTGCTCCTATGTTAGACTAATCACTGTCTGAAGCCCTATGTGCTCAATTGCTATCATCTGGCCTATGGTGTTCACCATCACACACCAAGTCTCAGTTGGCTGCCAATGACAATCCACTTCTATCCTGCTGGATTCCCTAAAAGTACTCCTATCAAGTGGTCTCAGCCTACACACTCTCCATGCCCTCTTCCACTGTATATCTCTCCTCATGTTGTTGTCCATGATAAAAGTGTTGGAAAAGGGTAACATAGACATCTGTAGCTTACTATGGGACTGAAAAATACTACCTGCTTTGGTCAATCCCAAGGATTCGACCAAAATCACGTCTACCTGTACCCCTAATAATTGCTCGCCTGTAGCCATCACTAAATCCCAATCATCAGGTACAACCGGAAGTAACTCCTCTAAGTGCTTCTCAACCAACCTCCATCTCTTATCTCCCCTGCAACTGCTGAAATGGTGAAGGTGATCTCTCACAACTATGGGTTGCTACAACGGAGTGACATCTGCACACTCCCCTAAGTATATCTACTCCATGCAAAGCAATATACCTCTCTAAATCTCACCGTACATCTCAACATGTCTCTGTGAACTACCACTCCTCTCTGTATGCTCCAGAATACTCATGTTGTCTCCCGTAGACTCATGTTGCATCATAGATCATGGGCGTACTGCTAGATCAACCTCTACATCGAGGTCAACTGCTCTTGGAACACAAATGGAAGTGTCCTTCATCATCTGGTGATCCTCTGCTAGATCACCAACATCCTTTAGCAACGTGACTGGGTGATACATCTGAGTGTCCACTAAGACAACTGACGTGGATCTCTAACAAATATCCTCAGGAGGATCCTCTAATTTGGAATCTGATTCTTGAATGGTTGTCTGTGTGCCTCTCAACAATCCTCGAGTGCTCTCTAACTTCCGAGTAAGTCTCTCCACCTCCAAATCTTGCTCCCTCAGAGCCTCATGATATATCTCACCCATCCTCAATAGGTAGTCTCTATCAGTCAACAACTGTTGGTATTCGTTCCTCATCATAAATACTCTCTCCCTGAGAATATGAAAATCATCCATGGCAAATCCCCCATCTGAACTTTCATGTGCCACTGATGCTCTCCAACGGTAATCTATCACCCATGTATGCATGTCGTCAATGCGCCTAGTGGCTTCCATGATCATATCCTCACTAAATCTCAACTGTGTTGCTAAGTGGTGTGACTCCTGATCACAGTCATGCTGAGGTGCCACCTCATATCCCTCACTGCTAGTGTCAGTCCTGCTAGTGTCAACTCTGGAATCCCCAAAAACACCCTTTTCATAAGATAATGTGTTGAACTATCCACTGTCTACTGTGCTACAGGGTACTCCTATATGCCATTGCACCCCATCACTAGATGCTATCTCCCCCTGAATCACAATGTATCCTATATGGGCAATCGTATCCTCTTATGCACTCAACCTGCTACTATCATATGCACTTGGATCCCATATAGTTGTATCCATACACGTGCTATGGTCATCTTGACTACTAAAGCGTGCATCCTCATCAATGTAGGTTGATCCTCGAAGTGAGTGTCCCATCAACCTGTCAACATCCACAATCTGCTCAACTAATGGATCCTCCAAAAGCTATGACTCAATCTCCTCATGTTGATCTGTGTGTGTAAGGTCCACTGTCTGTACGCCCTGTACCTCCTCCTAGATCTGTGGGTCTACATATCCATGGTGTGAATCCCTCACATAAGGATCCTCCATAATATATGACATACTACTTGTATCCTCCTATGATGTGGCTATTGTGGGTGCTTGAAAGGGTGACAAATGTGTCACGGTCCTCATAGGAAGGTCATCAGATCTAGGTGATAACACATGTGAACCCTCACTAGTGTTACCACTCTGTTGAGGTGTAATGTCATCAATAATATATGATATGTCTATTGAATTACTGGTGCTATCACCATGTCCACCCAACTGTCACTATCCTCCTTAAGCGTGCTAGAATCATCAATGTTTGTGCAAGAGTCACTATCACTAGACTCTGTGCAAGAGTCACTGTCATCATCAGACTACTCCAGATAAACATCTATCGCTCCATCCTCACACACCTCATCATCACTGTCATAGTGCACATCAATAATATGCTTCTTACCCTTACTCCTACACCTATGATCTGGTTCCCAAGGCACCTTGCAACTGTAGCAAAGTTGTGTGCTCCTACTGGGCATGATGTCTCTTTGTTCTTCCTTCCATATAGCTATGAGTGCTCTGTTTTTATTCATTTTGTTGACCCAATATTCAATCTCTTCTTTGCTCCAACTAGGATTTTTATAGGATATGAACCATTGGAATGTTAATAGCCCCTTGAAATTCTCATTGAGGGTTTCATATTCCCTCTCACACTACACAAACCTGCTAATAATATTCATCTCCATTGTAACTTTGCTAATCCCCACTAGCTGGCAGGAATCTAAGATTTGATACCACTGTAATGTTCCCAAGCCATTATGCCAGGAACATCACATTTTTGGGTGTCTTTTTTAACTTTTGGTGGTTGCGGTATTTTGTCAAACACTTTGCTTACAGTTATGCTTAGGGTTTTACTGATGGTTTATATGTGTGTTTTCAGCAATAAACATTAAGATACAATGATGGAACATACCTCAACCAAATACAAGATCATCAATATGATACACAAGCCAAAACATCTCAGATATGATTTTATTCATAAATAGAAGAACCTGCTACAATGAAGATGTCGATCTGGAATTCTCAACAGATGGATCCAACAAACATAATAAGAGCTGATACAAAATGATCCAAAGAGAATACTACAATCCTCCAAAGGCTAGATACTCAATGAAGACCAAATACAAGAAGGAGATCTGAGTTGTATGAAGTACCAACCCTCAAGCTGGAAGATGCCACACCCTACTAGAGGACTGAAACCCTCAATAGTTCAGCCCAACTGAAGAAAGCCTCCAAATGAGCCCAAACTCGGCCAAATGATAGATTGGGGTGATAGGATCCCCCTCCTAAATTCTTAGGACGAACTGATCTGGATAACTCCTCCTAATGTTGAACCCTCAATGAAGCTACGTCCTCCTGAAAACTGCAAAACCCTACAATTTTGGCCTTGATGAAGGAGACCTCCAAATAATCCATTGAATATGTCGAATTGTAGATCGGGATGAGTAGAATCCCCTTCTGAAATATCATATCGAAATACCAAGGGAGACTCCTCCAAATTTTGAATCCCCCAATGGAGTTGCGTCCTTCTAAAACTGTCAAACCCTATAATTTCGGCCCTGATGAAAGAGGCCTCCAAATGCCCTAAAAATTGCTAGAAAGATAGATCGGGACACTGGAAGTCACTAGGTGAAGTCTCAAGGTCATATCTGAAGAATAACCCCTCCAAACGGAATAGATCTGAATCTCAAAATTGACCTCCTTCTCTCCAATTCGTCCAATGCATCAAATAAATCAAATGGTACATGAAACCCCTCCGAAATGCACTAGATCGAATGACCGAGCCCTTGCAATGAAAATCCAGGTGATAGAATATGTTGAATCCCTTCCAATCCCTTGCAACAAACTTCTCTCAAAGAGTGGTGTGCTCCCCTTGCTAGAACCCCCCAATGGTGCGCCCTCCTTCTCTTCCTATGCTTGTGGCTGGTGTAGAACCCTCCTGCACGGATGTGGATCTGAACTAGAATGGTGTGGGAGAGTATTGCATCTCGAGACCAAGCTTGGGACAAGCTAGGTGGAATCTTTCACCACTGAATCGTCCTCTAGGGTTTGTTAAGTCAAAACCCTCAAAACCCCCAAGATATGGGCTCTCTAGCTAGAAGACAGATATCAAAATGATAAACATACATGAATCCATGAGTAGAGGCCCTTGCCTTTCCTTTATAAGTTTTGGCTCCCCTTGTCCCTCCAAAGTGAATTTCATTTTATTAATATTTAATTAATTAATTAATTAACCTTTTTACCTCTGAAAAACACCTTATCTCTCCTTGTGGCTTCCCTAGCCACTGAAAGTCACTTCTCACTATCCCATCCTGTAGTGTTTCTCCTCCCGATTCCAATGAGATATTACACTGAGAGGTTCCTCCAAGTAATGTGCCCAAAATTACCTCTTTAGTGAATTTAATTAACTTATAGCCCAAAATAGTCAAAATCATGGAAATCGTTGGAATGCAACGGAACCAAAGCCAACCTATGCGGAATGGCTCAAAATGATGAAATATGATGAACAATGCAAGTTG
>ML838058.1:7460-44833 GCA_009831015.1 Picea engelmannii | reverse complement strand
GGACATGTGTGGAGCCACATTACCAGCGTGACTTCCCAGTGGAGAGGACCAGAGAATCTAGATCATTCGGACCCACTACCATGGGAGATTTGGGCAAGGCCCATTAGATTCATGCAGAAGTGAATAACCGCAAGGTAGAGCACCAGTCGACTATGATCGAGACTTCAGGTACCATCGCTAACCAGACCCTTAATATTGTTGGGTATGTGTTATATTCTTTGCACGAGTAGTAGTTTTTAGGTGGTTTTTTGGCACAGGGTTTCTTTGTCGATGGTTTTCTATTTTCAGTTAACGAATTAGGTTTGTTGACTAATCCAGGTCATTTGGGTTAGGGTTTTGGATGTTGTTGGCTCCTATATGTATATTTTATTGTAAACAATGTAACACAATGAAAATATAGAATATGTTGGTTTTCCTCGTTTAGGTTTCCAAGGGAAAAATATCTATGTAATGTTTGTATTTGCCATTGTATCTTTTCTGTTCTTTTACTGAATTTTTGTTTGCAACAAATATTGTACGAGGTTAAAATTTACAAGTATTTTGATAGATCCAGGTGCTACCGAGAGTTTTATCTCTGGTGTAGTGCTAGAAATAATTAAGGTAAGGGCAGTCGAATGTGACACATTTATCTTTGTAGAAATGGCTTCGAGAGCCAAACAAAAGGTTGGTGGGAGGGTTATGGGATGTATCCTTAACCTAAGAGAGTTTTTCCCTAGGGCCAACCTGTACTTCACAACCTTAGGGTCTTATGACATCTTGATTGGTATGGACTGGTTGGAATTGCATGATGCGATACTCGACTGTAAGATGAAATAGTTGAGCTTGGTCGCTGATGAGGGACAAAGACACATGATTGTAGGTCAAAACTAGGGAGTCTCCCTGAGGTTCATCTCTTCCTTGCAACTACGGAAGAGCATGCGCAAGGGATGTAATCTTTATTCGATCCTTGTGTTAAACGAGAAGGGAGTAGTGCAAGGTCTAGAACACCTTCCGGTGGTGAGATATTTTGTGGATGTTTTCCCTGAGGAGTTACCTGGGATGTCTCCACAAAGGGAATTGGAATTTACCATCGACCTAAAACTAGGAACTGAATCGATAGCAAAAATGCCTTATCAGATGTCGACCCCAAAGTTACATGAGTTGAGAATGCAATTGAAGAAGATGTTGGAGCTAAGACTTATATGTCTGAGTGTGTCACCATGGGGGGCGCCTATTATTTTCATATGGAATACGGATGGGCCATGGAGACTCTGCATCGACTACCGTCAATTGAACAATGCAACGATCAATAATCAATATCTTTTGCCAAGGATTGATGATCTGTTTGATCAAATGAAAGGTGCGACAGTGTTTTCAAAAATTGACTTGAGATCAGGGTATCACCACTTATGGATCAAGGAGGACAACATCACTAAGGCTTATTTTAATATGAGGTTTGGACATTACGAGTTTAATGTTTTACCGTTTGGACTGACGAACACCCCAGGGGTATTTATGAGTTTGATGAACGGGGTGTTCTGCGAATACTTGGAAAAGTTCATCCAAGTATTCATTGACGATATTTTGATTTAATCTCGGAAGATGGAAGATCATGATGAGCACTTGTGCATGGTACTACATTGTCTATGAGAGAACAAATTATATGGGAAATTGTCTAAATGCTCGTTTTATCAATCGAAGATTCACTACTTAGGGCATGTCTTCTCTGACAAAGGTATCGTTGTGGATCCAACAAAAGTCGAGGCTATTATGGAATGGCTTGTGCTGATGAATGTCCCTGAAGTGCATAGCTTCACGGGTTTAGAAGGATACTATCAACGTTTCATTGAGGGTTTTTTGAAGATACCAAATTCGATCACGGAATTGCAGAAGAAGAACATGAAGTTTGTTTGGACCGAGAAATATGTGGAGGCATTTTGGAGGCTCAAGGAGATGTTGACAACAACACTGATAATAAATGTCCCTGACATGGACGTGGACTTCTTGGTATGCAATGATGCATCCAAACAAGGATTAGGCATAGTCTTGATGCAAGACGATAGAGTGATCACTTACATCTCGAGAAACATGAGAAGGCATGAGGAGAACTATGAGACGCACAATTTGGAGTTGTTAGCCATTATTTATGCCTTAAGAGTTTGGAGACACTACCTTATTGGATGAAGATTTGAACTAAAAATGGACCACTGTGGTTTACAACACATCTTTACGCAAAGCGACTTGAACGAGCGACAATGATGTTGGTCGCAATTGCTTAGCGAGTACGATTTCAAGATTACTTACATCAAAGGAACAATGAACAGAGTGGCAGATGCATTGAGTCGGAGAGAACACATATTTTCTGTGATGCCTCTTCAAACAAATATATATGAAAAGATCCTAACTTTACAGTGCGACGATGACTGGTACAAATAAGTCAAGGATTTTACTGGATAAAACACAATGATGATACCAAAATTTGAGGGATTTACTGTGGATAAAAATGGACTATTGAGATTTAAAAGTCAAATTTACGTACCACCCAACGATGAGTTGAGGAGTTTGATCATAAATGAGGCTCATAGAGCAGTGCACATGGCTCATCCTGGAGTCACAAAGATGAGAGAAGACCTTAAACCCTTATTCTTCTGGAAAGGAATGAAGGAAGACATAGTCAAATACATGGCAAGATATCTATAATGTCAGCAGGTGAAGGCTGAACATAGACATCCGAAAATATTAATACAACCACACGCTATTTCGGAATCAAAATGGGAGGTCATTTCGATGGATTTCGTTGTTGGATTTCCACTGACGGAAATGAGACATGACTCGATTTTTGTGGTAGTCGACACTCTGACGAAGAGTGCTCATTTTATTCTTGTGCATGTGATGTATTAGGCACCTGACATAGCTATATGTTTAATCAGTGAGATTGTGAGGCTGCATGGCGTAACTAAGAGGATTATATCAGATAGAGGATCGTTGTTTATAGGACGATTTTGGACTAGTTTCCAAGAGGCCTTGGGAACCCAACTTAACTTTAGTACTGCGTATCACCTGAAAACAGAAGGGAAGACCAAGATAACAGACCAAATCTTGGAGGGTATGTTGCGTATGTATATGATGGACCAAAAGAAGCGTTGGGAAGAATTCTTTCCACTGGTAGATTTTTCATACACCAACAATTATCAAAGCACCATTAAGATGGTGCCTTTCGAGTTTCTTTACGGATGACCATGTCGGACACCTTTGAGTTGGGATTGGCTTGAGGATAGGGTCCTGGTGGGACCATAAGAGATCCAAGAAATGGAATATCAAAGGTGATCTTGTCGATGCACATCCTGTCAATTGTAGTTATGAAGTTGGTGATCGAGTCTTCTTGTGGGTGAAACCGCATAAGATTTTGATCAAGTTTGGAAATGGTGCTAAAATATCTCATAGGTTCATGGGACCCTTCGATATTGTGGAAAGGAAGGGGCCCATGGCATATCGACTAGCCTTGCCTAATTATTTGGGGTGTATGCACGATTTGTTTCACGTATTTGTTTTGAGCCATTATGTTAGTGATCCCACACATGTTATTGACATGAGTTCCTTGCAGGTATCAGACAAGGGTGCGCTCACGGCAGAGCCAATCCACATCCTAGACCATCACATTAAACAACTACGACGTTGAATATTATATCAGGTCAAGGTATAGTGGGACAACTATAATCCACCCTCAATGACCTGGGAGGATGCATATGACATGCGTCAACAATTTCTGTTTTTGTTTGGTAGCTAGAACTATGATATTCTGATACACTTTATTTTGGAACTTACATAAAACTTCGGGATGAAGTTTAAACAAGAGGGGATGTATGTAACATTCTGCTCTTGCACACACTGAGCGAACTTATTCGTTGAGGACACTTGCGTGCAAGTGATCCCGGTCATTATACTATTGGTTGTTTTGATTATGATTATGAGATATTTTGGATTTGATGATATGTTATTTTGTTGTACTTACATAGACATGTGCTATTGACTGGGCTCTCTTGAGTGTGCAAGACTCTATACATTGAGGATGTCGAGGCATCGATGAAACCCCTTGGACTCCGAATCAAGTTAGGGAGTGGATTGTTAGGGTTTGAATGTTGTTGATGTGACATATGTACATATGATTAGATATTATGATGGTGATTTTTATTCTTGACATGATTCGTTGATGGATGTAGGCTGACGATAGCTTTCCAACCAGACTCACATTTGGAGTAAAAGGGTCATGCATGACAACTAGAGACATTAAGGGAGAGGTGTCGCAGAAGCCCTTCCACAACCTACTAGCACTCCCGTCGTGGCTCAAACTATAGGTTAACGATTACCTAGTTCAAGAGACCCATGATTTCGTGAGGGCAGACTGTGACAGTCGTTCACAATGATTTTAAGGGGCACGCAATAAGGAAGGGTCCTTATTCCTTAGAGGCCCTTAGTCTCCCACAAGATCACATGACGTAGTATTGAATCCAGGGGTTTGACATCTACCAAATTTAGTCAAGAGGCGAGTGGCACCCTTGGAGCACGTAGTGCATCTTGAAGGGAATGTCACGCGAATAAAATGGAAAGAGACGAGTGGGACCCTTGGAGCACATGGTGTGTCTTGAAGGGCACATCGTGATTTTAACTATGGTAATTTAATAAACCTAAAGACTAGAAAAATATGCCTCCTTAGGACCTGGTCGGACTTAAAATGAATGATGTGATAAGTAAATTTCAATAAAAAAATTTCCCTTAAAAATTGTCGCCAAGCCTAGTGAATTGAAAACCTAGGTCTGACTAGAACCCTTGAACAAAAAAAAAACTATTTAGACATATAATAGGAAAGGGGTAAAGAAAATTCAAGAATTAATAATTCAAGTGGGAATTTTAATAAAGGTTTAATTAATAAATGAGGTATTGGTTGTTTTTGTCTAAACCTGCTAATTATGAACTTAGTTAAGAAAAACGGGAAACTTTAAGAAAAAGGGAAACTTAAAGAGAAGGGGGAAACCTAAGGGAAATGGGAAACTTAAAGAAAAGGGGAAACTTAAAGAAAAAGGGGAATGTCTAACTTAGTAAGGAATCTAGCCTTTGTAACTTTCTATTTATGAACTCAACTAGGAGTTAAGTAAGGCGTAAGTCATTTAAGAATTGTAAGGGAATAATGGGACACCGAGGAGCATTTTTAGGAACGCTTTTAGGTGGGTGAGGGAAATAGACAAATTTAATTAATTAATAAATTAATTTTCTGGTGCAACTAGGGGATCGGGCGACATGTGTATGGGGGAGGTTTTTTGAAATTAATTAAATGAAAAAGAAATCTAACATCTGGCTTTCTTAACGTTACGCTGTCGAATTTTATCTTGACTGCGTTTCTTTTGTGGGAGTTGGAATACCCAGCTCAGGTAACAAGTGGTAGCTCGACCTTGCGAGGCGATATGGGAGCTAGCATTCTCTGGTATTGTGTGTGTTTGCCCTTTGCGGCTCAGGAGGCTCAGGGGGAAGAATAGTACCACTAGAGTTGGCTGGGAGGTAATGGTGATGTCACATCGATTGGAAAGCGAGAGTTGGATGGAGCACGTGCGAGACAACGACTTCAGAGCATTCACATTTGGCTATGGTACACATGTGTATATTTGTATTGAATTTTAGTTAAATTCTCTGTATATGCATCTCTCTAACGTCGAAAGCATGTGTGCGTCACTGTGTTAAAAATTTAGTTAATTTTATGTCTTGGCAATTTACGCTTCTGAAATTTGGTTGAAGGGTAGTTAAATTATGTTTGTGCACCTTTAGTTAAGGTACTTCTATTGTGTTAATGTTTATGTTTTATTCATCGTAATACTATCGAGAGATTTCCTTTTTTTTCTTTCATCAAATTTTTCTTGATGAGCCCAACATTTTATGATCAGAGAATTCAAAGTTATCCCAACCTTATGCTCACTGTACTTTTGATTTGATTTCCAATGGCAAACCCAAACTCTGAATGAAAATGACTTCTCTGTATTTTTTTTATTGTTTTTAATACAAAGAAAAAATGTTTTTTTATCTTTTGTTCCTTTATCCTTTAATTTATTAGTCTGTTCCTGAGCAGTCGGCCAGGAGTGGAATCAATTTTCTTTCACTCTAGTGTTAAATATTTAGATTCAAATGCCATACTTTCCTGTGCATGGATAATAAGTGTAGAATAATTTCTCTGCCCAACAAGGAATTCTCTCCTTGGAGTTTATTCCCTCCTTAGCCTCTGCAAATATTGTTATTTATTCTCCGCAAACTCGTTGTTCCACACAACGATTTGGGGATGTCTCCCCAGTTCACCAAATGTTTTATTACTATGCGATTATTGTGTTTTTACTCTCTGCAAATCCATTTTTAATTTGCCTAGTGATTTGTTTTCTCGTACAACGAAAATTCCTCTTCCTTACTCTACGGTTATTGTGTTTTTACTATCTCTTGTTGACTTTCGAATCCCTAAACTCCTTCAATCTTGAATTCTTTGCTAATTACAACTATTATTTTTCACCGTTGATTAAATTTATTGTCAAATTTGATTTAATGGAGAGCTTAACGTGGCGCTATAACTATGACTTCCTTTCAATGGAATCTCATGGGGTTTTTCTCAATGAGAGTGTGGAACCAGTAGTCACCATCCTTCCAAGTGGTCGATGTCCAAACCTTGTCAAGTTTTTGAAGTTACGATGCAGGTTGCATTGCCATTGCTTATAGTCTGGGATAACATCTTTAGTTAGGAGTGGTGTAGAAATCCATGGCCTTCTAGTTGCACCTATAATTCATGATCTTCCCACAACGAGGCTATAAGTAACCTCTACATTTTCCTCGAATCTATTGCCTTCTAGTTGTGCCCAGAATTTGTGATCTTCCCACAATGAGGCTATCAAGTAACCTCTACATTTTCCTTGCATTGGTTGCCTTCCAGTTTCACTCTTTCTTTTTAATTTTGACCTGTCCTTGTTTTCTAGACCACCTTTTTATAAACATGTTTCTACTCTAATTGAGAATTGTCTTCAACTGTTGGAGATTAAAGTTTGGTAAAAATCTATTTCAGTTGAGTCTCCTTCCAGAAACATTGTCGGTTAAGATGCTTGTCCAGTTGATCGATAACTCTGTGGAATTTTTATTTATTTTATTCGCTTATTATTAGATCATATCCATATAAAGTAAACAAGGCTCAAGTAAATTATGAAAATGACATCACAACGAATTCACGATCTAACATCTAATAGCACGAAGGTTTTTCTTCAGTCGTCTTTTTGTTTAATTAAATATTGGCGACTGCCCCTTACCTTAGTAACCGTTCGCCCCAGTTCTTTAGTTTAATTGAGATAGGTAGTAATGTATTGAAAGAAATGAATGTTGATGAACGATGAGACGATGTGTAAACAACATTTGCATTGTTTTAATGAGGGATGTGGATATTACAGTTGTAATTAAAGAAGCCATCGTACCCATTTTTATTGTGAAATTATAATTTATATCAATTGTTTATGAGTAACAGTTTTATTGGTTTAATTGTTCAAGGCAGTAGTTTTAGTGATTTAATTATGATTGGGGCCTTAGTTAATTATTGTTATGGCTTAGTTAGATTTATGTTTTGCATTAGTTTTATTAGTTATTTGGGATCATTGCTTTTTCGGTTTTAATTGTCGTTACAACAGAAAAATAAATAAGGACATATTTAAATTATGAAGGTTGGCATTGGAACCCTTTTATGATAATTGCAATTATTAATTATAGTTGGCTTATTCTTCTTAATGTTAAGGAATTTTCTTGAAAAAGAAAGCAGGGAAGCATGTCTTAATTCTAAAAAGTAGGGTTGTATTGTTGAGGATTTATTTTAGTTTACCTTTATATAATATGCTTCAGAGGTGGCTATGGCGCTAGCTAGATGGATGTGTGTCGTAGTAGATCCTTATTGCGCGCCGTGAATAATGATAATTATGACTAAAGTGGACTTGATCGCTAGCGCATGGTCGAAATGTTAATGTGTGGTTGACACCATATTATAACCCTTGCACTATGAATTAAAATATAAATTGTTGCGCTATGAACTTATTATGATTGTGATTGGTTGTTTTTTTAGATTTCTTCCACCTTGTAGATGAAATGATTGATTAACTTGTGTTTTATTGCCCCCATAATATTGATGATGCTGGACTGGTTTGAACTAGATTGTTAATGAGATGTTAATTAAAGTTGGTGTATGATTTCCAGCAGTATTGATTACCCTCGCCCATGGTTAATTGATGTTAGGATTAATGGAATGAAGTCTTAGTTAATCGTGGATGTTCACAGTACTGTCATTTTTACGTTGGTTGCGCTTGAATGACCCTTGTTGTCCTTTATCTTAGTCGTCTGGACTTATTGTGTCGGGTGGGATTTAGACACCTCCTTGTTCCTCAGAATAGTCGCTATCCTTGAGACCTTAAATGGTCAAATTCGATGAGAACCTGGGCTTGAGCATTGCTTATGTTTCTTGCAGGTCTTAACCATTGCAACATAGGACAGGCGGGTAGTCATTTTTATTTTGTCTAGTTGATCTTTGTTTTTTGCATCCAGTTGTTTGTTGTGCTAGTATGCTAGTTCGTTATGATGTATGTTGGCTGGATTGTGTGCATCGTGTTCATCATCGAGTTCAGTTGATTGAATTTTGTTGTTGTTACTTCCCTACTTTAACAAAGAAAACAAAAAACAAAAAAATTAGCACTTGTTACGCGTCGTACGTTGTTGTAACGATGGGGTTCGTTACATCCAATTGGGGGATTTTAAAATTAATAATTTTGATCCTTAATTAATTAAATCCGACCATGTTTAAAGATTTTACAAGGTTGAATATTCGCTCAAGGTTTTCTAGGCCACCTAGTTTCATTGACTCAAATTTTAATTACGCGACATGCCCTTCAAGGCGCACTCCGTGCTCCAAGGGTGTCACTCGCCTTTGATTCAAATTTTTAATTACGCGACATGCCCTTCAAGACGCACTCTATGCTCCAAGGGTGCCACTCACCTTTGACTGGTTTTGGTAGTTTTCCAACCCTTGGAGTCAACACTCAATTTGGGTGACCTTGTGATAGTCTAAGGGATTCTAAGGAACAAGGACCCTGCCTTATTGCATGTCCCTTAGAAATATTCGTGAGTGATTGTCTCAGTCTTCCCTCATGACATCGTGGACCTCTCGAACTAGGTAATTGTTAACCTACAATTTGATCCATGATGAGAGTGCTAGTAGGTTGTGACAAGGACACTGCCACACCTCTCCCTTAATATCTGGTCTATGTGCATGGTCCCTTTACTCCTTATGTGAGTCATATTAGCAAGCAATTGTCAGCCTGCATGCATCAACATAACACTATCAATGATCCATAAACAACATCATAATATACTCAATCATATGTCACATATTCATAAATTAAATACTCAAACCAATACAATCCACTCCCTGACTCAATCCAGAGCCCAAGGAGGTCCATTGATGTCATCAACATCCACACTCTGTCAATGTCCTGCACACTCAAGGAAATCTCATCAATAACATTTGTCAATATGCATATAAAAAATAACATTAAATCATAATCCATAAACATCATCATAAGAATACATAAGAGAAATAATAACCATGTACTATAACCAAATCACTTGCACACAAGTGTCCTCAATAATAAGTCAATAACATGTGCTCGTAAGAGCAGGATGTTACTAATGATGATGGTGAGCAGGATTCATCAAGCCTCCCACATTTACTATGTGTCTTGTTGGCTTCCAAGTAAGGTGCAGTTTCACTTAGTGGAATAGATTTTGCACGTGCAAATGTGGGCCAAGTATGGTGGGGTTGGTGGTCTTCCCATGGTCCCTTGGGAAGTCTGTATCATGCCCAAGGTTGAGTGGGGCTTGTCCTGGTTGATGTGGCGACCCAAGGTAGCATTTTGGTTGTTAAATGGGTGGTTAGGTGTTTAGAGGGATCATATACTTGAAAGGTTTTGATGCGGCATAGATTGATTTCATCCCAGCATGTTGGAAAAGTAAAGGGACAATTCTTTTTATGTGATATCATCTGTAATCCTCACAATTTTCAAATTTCAGGGTCCTTAATCTTCAAGATTATTCAAATAGCTTGGAGGATGGTAATAGTCTTGGTTTGTTGGAAGTGGGATAGAAGTAGATCAAGTTGGTATCTGGATAGGAGGCCAATTTGGAGTTGGAAGCATGAGGTTACTTGCATATTTGACCTCTCTCGTTTTCAGGAAAGGAGGATTAACAAAAAAATGTTTCTTCTAGAGAGATCTTTAGGATTCCAATGCTCATACATGAAATACTTGGTGTTTAGTGGCTAGGGAGTTTTCATTTCATTCTATGGATCGACCTACCTGGATGGATATTATTGGGATCATACCCTAAGAGGAGATTTTAAAGATGAATATTGATATGACCGGGCCCTTTTTGCAAGATTGGGAGAAGAGTTTTGGACATCCATTGAACCAATATTATTCCCATAATCTCTACTACATTTTGCATCAATGACATGAATTAGGTCCCATTCTCAATGCCAGGTGTATTTATTCAGATGCATAGAGCCATTGGGTTTGGATGTTTCATGGTGTCTAGTCGATTCAAACTTCTTATAATCTCTTGATTTTTGCTTGGTTGGTGATCTACCAAGGTCTCCCTTGCAAAGCCTAGCTTGCCAAAAGTGGCCTTTCTAGTGTCCTTTGCCCCTCTTTCTTAAGATTTGAATCAGTGAATCATTTTTATGAGAGTGTTCCTTTGCGAGATCTTGTTGGGATGAGATTCAATCTCAGTTGGAAAAAATTCTTCAAGGGAATTTGCATTGGCGCACATTATTTTTTGGTGATTCTAGATCGATGATCCAAGATTACTTGGTTGGTTATTGGAACTATTTAAGAGTCTCTGACTTATGTATCATTTGGAAACTCCATTGCAAGTTTGTTTTTAATAATGAGACTAGTTCTCAGTAAGATTTTTGACAATTATGACGAGATGAGGTATGTATGCAACTCCTTGCAAAATGGGCATAATTGATTAGAGATGCCAAATTCTTAGATCCGACCGCTTATTCTAATTTCATGCTTTTTTCAGTATGCCTACGGAAGAGGATACGATGTTCATTATAATATACACCCTTATGGTTTTTTCATGTCTTTCTAGTTGTTGATGTAAATAATTTTCTGTATATATAAGAAGTGTCTTTTACAAAACAACAACAACAACAACAACAATAATATGAAATATGATAGATACAAATCTGGTTTAATAAATGCAAATTCCATACTTATCATGATTAAAACAATTATTAAATACTAAACATTTAGAGATAAAATGACATTAAACTATCTAATAACCAAAATCAAATAAATGTAGATAGAAAGGATTCAAAGAAATAGCTTAAAATAAAATGAGTATATGGGTTTATAGGAAATTAAAGAACATATGATTGAAAAAAAAAAGAATTATAAATGGAGAGTGTGAAGCTTCAATATCATGAGAAAAATAAATGACTGTATATTATATCTTGCACTCATAATTTCATAGATGTTTAATACATCATCTTGATGCATTCTGAAGAGCCATGATAAAAACAATTCTTTTATATGTTACTGTAACTATAAAAAATCTAATCCATAATGTAATTGTAGTGATAAAAAGGGTCTAGAGCATAATATGAGGCAACATTTTTATCATCATGGTAATAAAGTACATTATGTGCAACATATTAGGAGAACAACTATGATTGAAAAATCTCCCTGCATTTCCATTCTTAGTTTCATCAAGAGTTATTCCTACATCATCCACCATGTCATAAACCACACTAACTGTAATTCAGGCATTAAACATATCACTCCAAAGAGATTGGTGTTTGTTGTTACAATTGTTTCCACTATAAAAAAAGTACTCATAATTTTCAACACACTATTCAACTTCATTATCAAAAAGAAACTCATCCATGTATCCACAAATCAATCTACTAGAAGGTATGGACATGATCTAACTCCAACATTTGTTATCTATATTGAAAACCTCAAGTTTATATGTAATATACTAGATATAAAATGTATGTAGAACAGAAATAAAATGCTAGAAATGGGAGAATAACAACAATATAACCAGAACATTCACCACAATAACACTGAAATGATAAGAGAATAATAACAGAAATAGCACTTTGAATCTGAAAGAAATGTTCACAAGCCTCTTCGAGGGGGAAACCTCCAATTGAGAAGAGCTCTATTACAATAATATCCAAGCTAGGGTTCTCATACCCTCGACTCCTATTTATACTAAAAAGAAGCATCTAGAGGAAGATCCTTCTAGATGCTGAAGCTTCTATTAGGTGTTCTTACATCCGCCTTATTCTATTTTATTGAAAGGCCTTATTAATATTGACCTTTATTACATCCGAATATATTGTTCTACCTATGTGCGGGTTAGGACCCTAACATGTCCGCCCCCTTAAAAACAACCTTGTCCTCAAGGCTTGAGATGAGGAAATTGTTGCAGAATGGTAGCTGGTTCCCAAGTGGCATCTGCTGGAGTTGTATCTTTCCACTGGACTAGCACTTCCTTGATGGTTCTCTGATGTAGGGAACACTCATGCCAGTCCAAAACTGCTTCTGGCTGTAGCCAAATGGATCCTTCTTCAGTTAACTCTGGAAGTTTGGTTTGAATTTGGAATTTAGCTCCAATCACCTTCTTTAAGCATGAAACATGAAAAACATGATGTAGCTTCGAATGGCTGGGCAAAGCTAACTGATAGGCTACTTGTCCCACACGCTTGAGAACAATATAAGGACCATAAAATTTGGGCGTGAGCTTTTGACAATGCTCAACCTTAAGGGAAGTTTGCTTGTAAGGTTGCAATCGAAGAAACACCTGATCCCCTTTTGCAAATTGACATTCATAGCGACCTTGATCTACTTGTTGCTTCATGCGATTATGTTCCATGATCAAATCCTCTTTGAGTGTACGGAGAATAGCCTCCCGAGCTGTAAGTGTTAGGTAAACCGCCTGGACCTTTGATGCACCTGGTAAGTATGAGAGAACTGAAAGTGGCTTCTGTCCATATACTACTTCAAAAGGAGTCATGTGTGTAGCTATATGGTATGAAGTGTTGTACCACTATTCAACTAGAGGTAACCATTGAGCCCACTGATTTTTCTTTTCTGAGGCAAAACACCTCAAATATGTTTCCAAACACTTGTTGACAACTTCCGTTTGGCCATTAGTCTGGGGATGATAAGATGTGCTGAGATGCAATTCGGTGCCTTGTATCTTGAACAGTTCTTGCCAAAAATTTCTTGTGAAATTTTGGTCACGATAAAAAACAATAGAATGCGGCATGCCATGAAGCTTGAAGACTTGATCCATGAAAATTTGAGCCACCGTGGATGCTGTAAATGGGTGTTGAAGGGCGCAGAAATGAGAATACTTGGAAAGGTGACCAACAACCACCATGATGACTAATTTATTTCCCAATTTGGGTAAGCCGGTAATAAAATCCATAGAGATATCCTTCCAAATAGCAGGTGGAATCGGGAGTGGTTGTAGTGTGCCCAGAGATTTGATTGTTTCTCCCTTGTTGTGTTGACATACATCACATTTAGAGAAAAAATTACGAATGTCCTGTTTCATACCATCTCAGAAAAAGGAACGTTTGACCCTGTCATAGGTTTTGGTGAATCTAGAGTGCCCTACTGTGGGTGTAGCATGTAGCATGAAGCACATAGTGCCCTACTGTGGATTTAAGCTTTGATTGTTTACTTAAATACAAACAGCCTTTGTATCGAAGTTCATCATGGAGCCAAGATTACCGTGGGGAAGCTGGAGCATTGGACTGCAATTTTTGAATCAACTACGAACTTTTGTGATCTTGTAGCCATTCCTGGCGAATGGCTTGGAGCCAATATGGGACAATGAATGAAAGAGAAAAATGGGATCCTTCATCTTCATATTTGCAGAAAAGTGCATCCACAACCACATTGTCTTTTCCTTTCTTGTAAATGATCTCATAATCATATCCAAAGAGCTTAGTCACCCATTTTTTTTGTTCTAGAGAGGAAATGCGTTGTTCTAGAAAATACTTGAGGCTTTGATGGTCTGTCTTAATTTGGAAATGTTTCCCCAATAGATAAGGGCACCACAGATCAATGACATGCAGAATAACCAACATTTCCTTTTCATAGATGGATTTTCCCATATTTCTTTCAGATATTTTCTTACTAGTAAAGGCCAAAGGTCGACCCTCTTGCATAAGGACAACACCAATTCCTTTCTCTAAGGCATCACATTCCAACACAAAGGTATTTGTGAAATCAAGAAGGGCGAGGACTAGAGTGGTGCACATGGCCATCTTCAAGGTTTGAAAATATTGAGCAATGACTGGAGTCCAAGTGAAAGAGTTCTTTTTGAGGAGAGCAGTGAGAGGTGCTACAATATTCCCATAATTCTTAAAAAACTTGCGATAATACCCTATTAAGCCCAGAAATCCACGCAAGCTCTTAAGATTCTTTGGGTCAGGCCAGTCTTGCATAGCTTCAATCTTTTTAGGATCCACCCTGACGCCATCCTTGCCAACCAGATGACCCAAGTATTCTACTTTTGAGGTGCCAAAAGCACATTTAGACTGTTTCAGGAAAAGTTGGTGCTGAGAGAGTAGATGGAGAACTCGATCCACATGAGAAAGATGGTATGTCTAGATTTTTCTATAGATGAGGATATCATCAAATAAAACTAAGACAAAATGGTGGAGAAAACGACGAAAGACATGATTCATAAGGCTTTGGAAGGTGGAGGGGGCATTACACAAGCCAAAGGGCATGACCAAAAACTCAAAGGGGACCTCATGAGTTCTAAAGGAAGTCTTGGGAATGTCTTCCTCTTTCATACGTATCTGGTGGTAGCCTGAACGAAGATCCATTTTAGTGAAGAATTGGGTGCCACTCAATTCATCCAGGAGGTCATCAATGACATGAATGGGGAATTTGTCTTTGATGGTAAGTTTGTTGAGGGCACAGAAGTTAGGAAAAATTCGCCAAGAACCTTCTTTCTTTAGGAACATGACCATAGGAGAAGAGTAGGGGCTCGTACTAGGGTGGATAATGCCTGCATTAAGGAGTTCCTAGACCATTTTCTCAATTTCATTTTTTTGGGAAAAGGGGTGACGATACAGATGAATATTGGGAGAAAGGCTTCCGAGTACAAGGGGAATGGAATGATCATGAACACCATGGGAAGGAGGGAGTCCTTGGGGAGTGGAAAAGACTAATTGATGTTTATAAAGGATGGCTTGGAGGTCTTGTGGGACCGAGAGTGTCTATGTTTCTTGTATGGCATGGAGTTGGGCGATAACACCAGAATGACCGTTTTTTAGCATCTTTTCCATGCAATGGGAACTAATGATCTTAGGTGAACCGGAAGTGATGCCTTGGAACTTATATTGGTGGCCATCCTGGTCGAATTGCATGGTTAAGTATTTAAAATCCATGAGAATGGGACCCAAAGTCCTTAGCTAGTCTGCACCCAACACAATGTCACAACCTCCCATGTCGATAGAAAACATATGGGATTTCAGGTGGTAGTCACCAAATTGGAGATTCACATTTTCACAATTCCCTCCACATTTCATGGAACCACCATCGACAATCATGATTTGGAAATTATTGACGGCATGGATGTAGTAATGAGTTTCTTGGGCAATGCGGCGATGAAAAAAATTATGGGTGCTGCCACTATCAACTAGAATAATGATCTTCTGATGTCTGATGTAACCAATTAGCTTGAGGGTTTGGGGAGCAGAGAATCCAGTGAGAGCATTGAGGGAAATGACCGGTTCTACTTCGGGAGGGTCCGAGGGAGGGGTTATGTCAGTGGATTCAGGTGACTCAGACACAAGGGGAGTTTCTACATCCTCTTCCGAAATATTCTCGGAGATGGCCATAAAAAGATTTTGTTATTTACACTTGTGGCCTGAGAAATATTTGTCATCACAGTTATAACAAAGGCCTTTGAGTTGGCGTTCAGCCATTTCAGCCCTGGTCAATTTTTGGAGTAGTGGGATTTACTGGTTTAGGGTGAGGGATAAAGGAGGGTTTTCGGTTTTGAGAGGATACCACCTATTGTGATTGTTTATCTCTTTTAGTAGCCTCCACCCAACTTTGAGGCCGAGCCATGAGGGCATGGGCCTGAATCTCATCCTTGAGGCTGCTGATAAAACACTCTTAGAAAAAGGCATCAGACATGCCCTCTGTTCTAAAAGACAGGCTCTCAAAGGAAGCTATAAATTCTTCCACTGTTACTAATTTATTCAACTTTGTCAAATGGCCCAAATGGTTGGTGTCAGTGTCAAAGCTTTCATAAAGCTTTACCATAAAGTGTGTCCAAGCAATATACCCTTGACAAGAAGTTTTTCTCCATTGCCACCATTGCCACCGTTCTTGATCTAGATGGAGAACACCATGCTGGAGTTTGGCCAAGTCATCTGTAATGCCGTATAAAGAGAAATAATGTTCCATTTGGGTTACCCAACCAGTGGGGTCCGAGCCATCAAATTTGGTCACATCCACCCGTGGAAGGCATAGGTCACGTTGAAAGTGATGGTTCTGAAAGTTATTGGAATGAGAGGAATGGTCACCTTCAGGATGTGGAGGTGAGGAGGAGGAAGGGTTATCTGTAGGGATATGCCGTTTGGTGCAGAGTGCCACAAAGACTAATTCAAGCTGGGTGGTGAGGTCTTGTTTGATTTCCTCCATTGAGGAATACATGGTTGTATTGATGGTTGCAACATTGGCACTGAGTTGTTTCACTTCTTGTTGGGTTTTGATGAGACCAGATTGCAAGGTGTTGAAGTGAGCTTCCAAGTATTGGCTATGGGTATGGGCCATGAGGATGGGGGAACTGAAAAGGAGCGGGCGGGGTCAAAATGTTTTCCAAAAAATGATATGGATGAATGTGATAAGGGAAAAGAGATGAATCCAATGGAATAGGTCTCAAATAATGGTGAAAAAATTTCCAACTTTTTTTTTTTTTTACACCTGTGGAGTTATACTCTGATTTGAAGAATACTGCAGAGAGGAAATGCCCAAATGCTTAACCAGAAAGAAATGTGTATTTACTTGAAAAACCGAAAACAGTTGCGCGGCAATAGATCTTGTCTGTTTTAATTTGTTTATGTTTCTGTCCCCAACGGTTAGGTATTCAAGGGTTCTACAGAAAAGGATTTGCCTTGTGCTATAGCTCTCTTATATGGGTGTGGGGTCGAACAGTAGTACTCGGCCCAATATCTCAGGGCACTAACTAATGAGGATAGACCGTACCCTTATCCATACTTCCCGAATACCCAGGTACTAGAGAGTATCTTCCCAAGTGTTGTTCTCGGTGATACTATAGCAGTAAGGCGGTTTATCAGTTTATCTAAAGAGGGCTTTAGGTAATCTAGGCCGATCCATACATAGGTGTTGTCTGATGTGCTACCACTCAAAGGGGTACCAACAGGGGTTACAAGGGTGGCCAACAGATGTGCGCTTAAGTACCACTTGTATTTCCTGTGTGTATGAATCCCTCAACCGCAGGTTTATGCGCGTAATGACAGATCTCTGTGGCTTAAAGATGCCGGAATATGTCTCTACCCTGAAAAAAAAAAAATTAACCCACACTTTCTGCCGAAGAAAGTGCTTTGATACCACTTGTAATATACCAGATATAAAATGTATGCAGAACAAAAATAAAATGCTAGAAATGGCAGAATAACAACAATATAACCAGAACATTCACCACAATACCACTAAAATTATAAGAGAATAATAACATAAATAGCACTTTGAATCTTAAAGCAATGTTCACGAGCCTCTTCGAGGGGGCAACCTCCAATTGAGCAGATCTCTATTACAATAATATCCAAGCTAGGGTTCTCATACCCTCAACTCCTATTTATACTAAAAAGAAGCATCTAGAGGAAGATCCTTCTAGAAGCAGAAGCTTCTATTAGGTCTTGTTACATCCACCTTATTCTATTTTATTGAAAGCCCTTATTAATATTGACCTTTATTACATCCGAATATAATGTTCTACCTATGTGTGGGTTAGGACCATAACATTATATCTAACACCATGTTGACTCACTCTATTGTGGCAAGGTGGAGGAAAATGGCAAGACAAACAACATTCATGTACAATTGGCTTAAATGTTATATCTAACACTATGTTGACTCACCTAGTAGTTTTTGGTATTATCCCTAATTTCTTGAATCATTTTCCCCTTGCTTCCCCTCTTATAACTTTCTGCTCTTCTTCTAGTATCAAGGAAGGATTCTCATAGTGAGGGTTATCTACCAACTTCCTTCACAATGTGTCTTATAACTCCCATAAATGTTCTCCAACAGTGGAATCAACCTTTTTTCATTGACTATTGCCCCATATCATTTCACCATGTACTTCCTAATATCTAATATCAATTTTGAGTCTCGGGAACCATAGGACATTCTAATAGTGGGTATAAAAAGGCTAAATGACTTCTCATATAAGTCAACAAAAAATTAATTGCTCTTAGGAAGTTGTCTTTTCTTTAAGGAGACTCCATCACTATCCAAATGAAATTTTATTTGCATTTGTTTTGTGCTACAAAAAATAGTAATTGGAGTAGAAGAGTAGAAAATACCAATACTAGGATCATGTTTAGTGGGTACTTTTGACATGGATCTCAAAGGTCGTTTGTGGTGTGTTTTATGATGGATGAATGGGGTTTTTTGTGGGTGCAGTGTCATCAGATGGAGGTTAGGGGTTGTTTGTGCAATGTCATCAGATGGAGGCTAGGAGTTGTTTGTGGGTATGGGGGGATGGTGGATAATACATCCATTGACAGTTAAGGATTAGTATTAAGACCAACATGTTGATCGATAGTATGGGAAAAGTCCAAAATTCACTACAATGAATATAAAAGTGTCATTATTTTTTGAAACTAGAAAATAAATGTTGAATTTATTAATCATGAAAGTATAATGTCCATTAAGTTCATTTTCTTACTGTATATTGATTTATTCAAGATTTTTAGTAATTGGTCTTGTTCCTAGAGCCTTTCAAGATTATAAATTTTGACCAAACCTAAGTATAACATTGTTCACTTCTCCAAATCATGATTTTTTGTAAGGTAAGATTCAAGGTCATGAAGTGTATCATCATCAACGTCGTGTCCTTTGAATGGGGGCTCAACCTAGCAACAAAAAATATTAAATAAGTAGTGATTCCACTTGAACATTAAATATGGATGTTGAACTAATATATCACATGTGTTAGATGTGAAAAGTGTTGTATTGTGCACATCGTGGACCTATACTATTGTCATATGATGTAATATTTCCCTCTCCCATAGGTTTATTTCCCTTATCAACCTGCAACTACATTGATGAGATAAAAGTACGAGGAAGTATGTTAAGTTTTGAGCTATTATTAGGTTTCTTTTCAATTTACTAGATAACAATAGAATAGGTAGGATCACTGAGAGAAACACAATCACAAGATACACAACATTTATCCTGGGAAACCCTCACGGGGGAGAAAACCCAACAAAAAATTTCCTTAATATATCTAGCCAATACAATTCCAAGACAATAAACCAAAACACTAGAGAATATCCAAGACTGAGAAATGTGCCTCTCTCTTCCTTCTTCTCCCAACTGCAGCTACCAAACTTGCGCACTAGATAAGAAAATTAGTGCGTGAGTTGATGAGGCGATGGCTTGCTTTATTTATACTGGTTGGCAGGTGCTAGAAAGGTGTCTCTTCAATGGGTAGGGTCGAATTGTCTACTTAGTGGTTAAAACCACTTTAATTAGGCATGGGGGGTGACTTCCTAATTTTCATAATACAATTAGGATTTGACCAATATGCAAATGGGGATTTGGTCAATTACAATGCCCGATATGATCAATCCACAAAAGGGGATTTGGTCAATGACAATGCCCGACATGATCAATCCACAAAAGGGGATTGATATAATGAATAATGATTCAATAATACATAGAATACTCTTTGCAGTTACAATATTTCAACACCCCCCCCCTTAACAAGAAGGGTATTCTACAACATCATTAAGAGAGAGAGAGGGAAGCAACATCAACAACATCTGGAACACTGACTGGAATATCTATAAATCATTAGAAGTTTTTATCATCATCAATATCATCATCCACAACACGGAGTTGGAATGGAATCATCATCATCTGCATCAACATGGATTAGTATAACACTAATACATCATCATCATCAATAAAAACTCAAGGCTGATACAACATCAACAACAACAACAACATCACAACACAATGTCTGGAGCATCATCAACATCAACACTAAGCTAGAAATATTCAGCATGAAGTTGGCATCTCAACAACATCAACACAAAGCTGGAAATATTCAACACAAAGCTGGCATCTCAACAACATCAACACGAAGCTGGAATCTCAACAACATCAGCACGAAGCTGGAAATATTCAACACAAGGTTGGAATTACAACAACATCAACACAAAGCTGGAAATCTTCAGCACAAGGCTGGCATCAACACTACTCCCCCTTTCTATAGATGTCCTTTAAGACTACACCAAGCTTGTCTTGAAAGTGTTCAAACTTTACATGAGACAAAGGCTTGGTCAACACATCAACAACATGTTCATTTGTGCCAACATACTGGAGCTTAATGGCTCCTTTCTAAACCATATCAAGAATGTAATGATATAGGATCTCTATGTGTTTTGACTTGTCATGGAACACATGGTTCTCTGTCATATTTATGCAACTCTGGTTGTCACATAAAATCATAGTTGCTTCCATATCAAGATCAAATAGACCTGTCAACAACTTCCGAATCCACATGGCTTCACAACTTGCGGAACATGCAACAATGTATTCCACTTCTGTCGTTCTTAGAGCAATACTTGATTGCTTCCTACTCTTCCATGAGATCATGGCTAACCCCAGACTGAAACAACATCATGAGGTTCTCTTTCTGTCATAGACACTTCCATCCCAATTTGAATCAGTATATCCACTCAGTCTGAAGTCTTGATCTCCATTATAACTGAGACCAAAATCCAACATGCCCTTAAGGTATCTCATCACATGTTTTGCAGCAACAATGTGAAGACGCCTGGATTATACTAGAAATTGACTCAAAGTGTTCACACCAAAACATATATCTATCCTGGTGTTCGTCAGATACATCAATGATCCAATGATCTGTCTGTACAATGTAACATCAACCAATTCTGACGAAGTGTCAACCATGATCTTCAACTTTGTTTCCATGGGTGTATTCATGGATTTACACTCCAACATATCAAACCTCTTCAGTATTTCAACTGCATACTTCACTTGGTTGAGGAATATCTTATCGGGGCTCTTCCAGACCTCAAGACCTAAGAAATAGTGCATTAGGCCAAGGTCTTTCATCTCAAATTCTGTAGCGGCCTTCTTCTTACAATCAGTGATGAAATTTCTTCTCCAGTTAGAAATAAGTCGTCTACATATAACAAAAATATAGCAGGCTCATCATTCATAAATTTGAAGTAAAGGTTAGAGTCAACTTTAATTTTGGTAAATCCCAAGCTCATCAGGAAACTGTCAATTCTTCCATACCAAGCTCTAGGAGCTTGTTTCAATCCGTACATATCATTTTTCAATATGCATACATGAGTATTTTTGTATTCAACTTCAAACCCTTGAGGTTGTTCTATATACACTTCCTCTTCAATGAAACCATTTAAGAAGGTTGTTTTCACATCCATCTCGTGTAAATTCCACTTCATCTTAGCTGCAAGGGATATGATGGTTCTGATTGAAGTGTATCTAGCTACAAAAGAAAACATTTCTTCATAATCAATGCCTTCCTTTTTGAGAAAATCCACGAGCTACAAATCTTTCTTTATATTTCTCAATACTTCCATCAACTGCATGTTTTATCTTGTATAGAAATTTTCAAGATACCACATCCTTGCTCTTCAGTCTGGGAACTATTTCCCATACATCATTATTTATAATGGATTGGTATTCTTCTGTCATGGAATCTGCCCATTCTTTCTTCTGAATATCTTATTCAAAGAAAGTGGGTTCCTTTTGTAAGAGATCACACATTAAATCTATATAACTAGAGAATGGATTGGGTTTCTTGAATTGTCTCATGGTTCCTTCGGGGGCACCATACTTTTCTCCATCTTGAATAAGTCCCCTTGCCCAAGATGGATTTCTCTTGTGGGAGATTGTCATCTGGGGAGGTTCTTGAGATTCTATTATGTCATGATTTTTTGGAATCTCCTCATCAGGGGAATTAATGACTTCCCTCATTGGTTCTGCAACTCTAGAAGCTACAGGTTCTTCTTCATATACTTCTTCAAGCTAGAATATTCTTGATTTATTGAGTGTTTCATGTTCACCAAAGGTTACATCTCTGTCGATCTCAATATGGTGGTAACCTGGTATATAAATTTTGAAGTCCTTGGAGACCTCACAGTATCCAACAAATATTCCCTTATTTCATGAAGGGACTAGCTTGGTTCTCCTCTCTTTAGGAATGTGTACAAATACTGGACAACCAAATATTTTGGGATGGATTACTTCTAGATTCTTTCCGGAGAACATTTCTTCGACGGTTTTTAACCCAAGTGCACTATGGGATAATTTGTATTGTACATACACTATTTTTCTTATTGCTTTTGCCCATAATCTCATTAGAATATCTTGATCATCACTGCTTCCATTATAGTTTTGTTATTTCTTTCTGATACACCATTTTGTTAAGGATTGTAGGGAGTGGTGAGCTCCCTCTTGATCCCAACATCTTTACAAAATTTTACAAACTCTTTTGAGGTTTATTCTCCTCCATTATCTGAACAGAGTATCTTGATCTTTCTTTAAGAGAGATTCCCTATCAAGGATTTGAATTCCTTGAATTTACTGAATACTTCATCTTTTGATTTCAAAAAGTAAACTCAGGTTTTGCTAGAATAGTCATAAATAAAAGAAACATAGTATACACACCCATTGATGGAGGTTGATGGCATTGGGCCACATACATCTGAGTGAATGATCTCTAAGACTCCTTCTACTTTACTGTCTCTTTTCGGGAAAGGGTTCTTGATGTTCTTTCCTTGTGCACATCTGTTGCACACACCTTCATGATAAACCTTGAATTTTGGTAGACCCGTGACTACTTTACTTACATATGGTAATGCCTTGTACTTGATGTGAGCTAGTATTATATGAAAAAGTTCACATGGATTCTCAATGGAATGAGTCAAGGCTTCTTCTGAGTGGCCTTTTAGCTTATACAAGCCACCTTCTTCTTTTCCAATAACAATTGCTTCTTCTATGGTTTTTCCTTTGGGCCACATAAGAAACTATCCATTTATGAAAACAAATTTGAAGACTTTCTTATCTAAATTTGAAATATAAAGTAAGTTTTTGTCAAACTTGGTACATATAGTACATCCTTCATCTTCATTGGGGTCCATGAATAAAGTTTGTAATTTGATTCTCCTACTCCTTTGATAGGGTATTGGTAATCAACTCCAAGTGTAACTTTCTAGGGAAAGTTATTTTCCATAAGGCAAGAGAGAATGGATTTTGACCTGTCATGTGCTTGGAAGAACCACTATATATGAGCCAACTGTCCTCACAAGGTGTCACTGATCTTGAGAGGGCAGAGATTAAGACATAGTGTTCAATGTGTTCTTTTATCATCTTCGTGGGTGGCTCTTCATCTTCAATTGTATGGGCATGGTGCCTTCTGTTTCTCTTCTAGCTGGACAATGTTTAGCAATATGTCCCATATTGTCACAATGGTAACATTGGTAGGATGAGAAATCTTTTTCTCTTCTTTGACCTTTCTGAAACTTTTGGAATCTCCTTGGAGGGTGAGATTATTTATGGATGATTTTTTTTGGGGAGTGAGAATACTTATGTTGATGAGTATCTTTATGGAAGTAAGACCTCTTTCTTCCTTCTTTAGTGTGAGCATATACGGCTTGATATTAATCTTTTTATAGTATTGTTTCTCGGTTAGCTACTATTGCTTCTTCTTGAACACATTCTTCCCAAAGACTTTCAAAGTGTAGTTTCTCCTTTCTGGCACAGATAGTTTGGATGAATGCATCCCAAGGTATTGTGATACAATTAAGAGCTGTCATTATGATCTCATCCTCATCTAGGGTGTCTCCAATTTTGTAATCTCGCCACTTTGGGACATCATCACAGTGTAGAGGTTTATGATGACCGGAGCAACCAGATGGATGTTATAGCGAGTACAGGGGTTATTGAGAGGCATTGTGGGATCCAACTTGCATTGTTCATCATATTTCATCATTTTGAGCCATTCCGCATAGGTTGGCTTTGGTTCCGTTGCATTCCAACGATTTCCATGATTTTGACTATTTTGGGCTATAAGTTAATTAAATTCACTAAAGAGGTAATTTTGGGTACATTACTTGGAGGAACCTCTCAGTGTAATATCTCATTGGAATCAGGAGGAGAAACACTACAAGATGGGATAGTGAGAAGTGACTTTCAGTGCCCAGGGAAGCCACAAGGAGAGATAAGGTGTTTTTCAGAGGTAAAAAGGTTAATTAATTAATTAATTAAATATTAATAAAATGAAATTCACTTTGGAGGGACAAGGGGAGCCAAAAATTATAAAGGAAATGCAAGGGCCTCTACTCATGGATTCATGTATGTTTATCATTTTGATATCTGTCTTCTAGCTAGAGAGCCCATACCTTGGGGGTTTTGAGGGTTTTGACTTAACAAACCCTAGAGGACGATTCGATGGTGAAAGATTCCACCTAGATTGTCCCAAGATTGGTCTCGAGATGCAATACTCTCCCACACCATTCTAGTTCATATCCACATCAGTGCAGGAGGGTTCTAAACCAGCCACAAGCATAGGAAGAGAAGGAGGGCGCACCATTGGGGGTTTCCAGCAAGGGGAGCACACCACTCTTTGAGAGAAGTTTGTTCCAAGGGATTGGAAGGGATTCAACATATTCTATCACCTGGATTTTCATTGCAAGGGCTCATTCATTTGATCTAGTGCATTTCGGAGGGGTTTCATGTACCATTTGATTTATTGGATGCATTGGACGAATTGGAGAGAAGGAGGTCAATTTTGAGATTAAGATCTATTCCGTTTGGAGGGGTTATACTTCATATATGACCCTGAGACTTCACCTACTGACTTTCAGTGTCCCGATCTATCTTTCTAGCAATTTTCAGGGCATATGGAGGCCTCTTTCATCAAGGCCGAAATTATAGGGTTTGACAGTTTTAGGAGGATGCAACTCCATTGGGGGATTCAACATTTGGAGGAGTCTCCCTTGGTATTTCGATATGAGATTTCAGGAGGGGATTCTACTCATCCCGATCTACAGTTTGACATATTCAGTGGATTATTTGGAGGTCTCCTTCATCAAGGCCAAAATTGTAGGGTTTTGCAGTTTTCAGGAGGACATAGCTTCATTGAGGGTTCAACATTAGGAGGAGTTATCCAGATCAGTTCGTCCTAAGACTTCAGGAGGGGGATCCTATCACCCCAATCTATCATTTGGATGAGTTTGGGCTCATTTGGAGGCTTTCTTCAGTTGGGCCGAACTATTGAGGGTTTCAGTCCTCCAGTAGGGTGTGGCACCTTCCAGCTTGAGGGTTGGTACTTCATACAACTCAGATCTCCTTCTTGTATTTGGTCTTCATTGAGTATCCAGCCTTTGGAGGCTTGTAGTATTCTCTTTGGAGCATTTTGTAGCAGCTCTTATTATGTTTGTTGGATCCATCTGTTGAGAATTCCAGATCAACATCTTCATTGTAGCAGGTTCTTTTATTTATGAATAAAATCAGATCTGAGATGTTTTGGCTTGTGTATCATATTGATGATCTTGTATTTGGTTGAGGTATGTTCCATCATTGTATCTTAATGTTTATTGCTGCAAACACACATATAAACCATCAGTAAAACCCTAAGCATAATTGTAAGCAAAGTGTTTGACAAAATACCGCAACCACCAAAAGTTAAAAAAGACACCCAAAAATGTGATGTTCCTGGCATAATGGCTTGGGAACATTACAGTGGTATCAAATCTTAGATTCCTGCCAGCTAGTGGGGATTAGCAAAGTTACAATGGAGATGAATATTATTAGCAGGTTTGTGTAGTGTGAGAGGGAATATGAAACCCTCAATGAGAATTTCAAGGGGCTATTAACATTCCAATGGTTCATATCCTATAAAAATCCTAGTTGGAGCAAAGAAGAGATTGAATATTGGGTCAACAAAATGAATAAAAACAGAGCACTCATAGCTATATGGAAGGAAGAACAAAGAGACATCATGCCCAGTAGGAGCACACAACTTTGCTACAGTTGCAAGGTGCCTTGGGAACCAGATCATAGGTGTAGGAGTAAGGGTAAGAAGCATATTATTGATGTGCACTATGACAGTGATGATGAGGTGTGTGAGGATGGAGCGATAGATGTTTATCTGGAGTAGTCTGATGATGACAGTGACTCTTGCACAGAGTCTAGTGATAGTGACTCTTGCACAAACATTGATGATTCTAGCACGCTTAAGGAGGATAGTGACAGTTGGGTGGACATGGTGATAGCACCAGTAATTCAATAGACATATCATATATTATTGATGACATTACACCTCAACAGAGTGGTAACACTAGTGAGGGTTCACATGTGTTATCACCTAGATCTGATGACCTTCCTATGAGGACCGTGACACATTTGTCACCCTTTCAAGCACCCACAATAGCCACATCATAGGAGGATACAAGTAGTATGTCATATATTATGGAGGATCCTTATGTGAGGGATTCACACCATGGATATGTAGACCCACAGATCTAGGAGGAGGTACAGGGCGTACAGACAGTGGACCTTACACACACAGATCAACATGAGGAGATTGAGTCATAGCTTTTGGAGGATCCATTAGTTGAGCAGATTGTGGATGTTGACAGGTTGATGGGACACTCACTTCGAGGATCAACCTACATTGATGAGGATGCACGCTTTAGTAGTCAAGATGACCATAGCACGTGTATGGATACAACTATATGGGATCCAAGTGCATATGATAGTAGCAGGTTGAGTGCATAAGAGGATACGATTGCCCATATAGGATACATTGTGATTCAGGGGGAGATAGCATCTAGTGATGGGGTGCAATGGCATATAGGAGTACCCTGTAGCACAGTAGACAGTGGATAGTTCAACACATTATCTTATGAAAAGGGTGTTTTTGGGGATTCCAGAGTTGACACTAGCAGGACTGACACTAGCAGTGAGGGATATGAGGTGGCACCTCAGCATGACTGTGATCAGGAGTCACACCACTTAGCAACACAGTTGAGATTTAGTGAGGATATGATCATGGAAGCCACTAGGCGCATTGACGACATGCATACATGGGTGATAGATTACCGTTGGAGAGCATCAGTGGCACATGAAAGTTCAGATGGGGGATTTGCCATGGATGATTTTCATATTCTCAGGGAGAGAGTATTTATGATGAGGAACGAATACCAACAGTTGTTGACTGATAGAGACTACCTATTGAGGATGGGTGAGATATATCATGAGGCTCTGAGGGAGCAAGATTTGGAGGTGGAGAGACTTACTCGGAAGTTAGAGAGCACTCGAGGATTGTTGAGAGGCACACAGACAACCATTCAAGAATCAGATTCCAAATTAGAGGATCCTCCTGAGGATATTTGTTAGAGATCCACGTCAGTTGTCTTAGTGGACACTCAGATGTATCACCCAGTCACGTTGCTAAAGGATGTTGGTGATCTAGCAGAGGATCACCAGATGATGAAGGACACTTCCATTTGTGTTCCAAGAGCAGTTGACCTCGATGTAGAGGTTGATCTAGCAGTACGCCCATGATCTATGATGCAACATGAGTCTACGGGAGACAACATGAGTATTCTGGAGCATACAGAGAGGAGTGGTAGTTCACAGAGACATGTTGAGATGTACGGTGAGATTTAGAGAGGTATATTGCTTTGCATGGAGTAGATATACTTAGGGGAGTGTGCAGATGTCACTCCGTTGTAGCAACCCATAGTTGTGAGAGATCACCTTCACCATTTCAGCAGTTGCAGGGGAGATAAGAGATGGAGGTTGGTTGAGAAGCACTTAGAGGAGTTACTTCCGGTTGTACCTGATGATTGGGATTTAGTGATGGCTACAGGCGAGCAATTATTAGGGGTACAGGTAGACGTGATTTTGGTCGAATCCTTGGGATTGACCAAAGCAGGTAGTATTTTTCAGTCCCATAGTAAGCTACAGATGTCTATGTTACCCTTTTCCAACACTTTTATCATGGACAACAACATGAGGAGAGATATACAGTGGAAGAGGGCATGGAGAGTGTGTAGGCTGAGACCACTTGATAGGAGTACTTTTAGGGAATCCAGCAGGATAGAAGTGGATTGTCATTGGCAGCCAACTGAGACTTGGTGTGTGATGGTGAACACCATAGGCCAGATGATAGCAATTGAGCACATAGGGCTTCAGACAGTGATTAGTCTAACATAGGAGCAACCAACAGAGATTGGAAGTGATAAACTTCCAAGTTTTCCATGGGATCTGAGAGTTCACTTGGTTAGCAAGATGTTTCACTACATGATGACCCAGGTTGCGTCAGAGAGCCACATACTCCACCAGGGGTTGGTTTGGAGTGGTCCTGTAGGTATTTGTCTGATAGAGCGAGGGATATTTTCACTCTTGATCATCATGATCGGACATGGAGGTGGGTGGACAGGTACTACTTCTACAAAGACATTTTTATAGGTACAATTTCTGGACAGTAGGTCCAATGGCCACAGGGATTTCAGTTTGACAATCCAGGAGTGGAGGATCCAGTATACATATAGGGAGAAGTCAGACAGGGTCATCATAGTGTAGTGTCAGCATGGGGATATTCGACAGAGGTTATCATTGGACCAAGGGATTACAGGGTTGATCATTTCACTGACTCACAGGGGCGAGTGGAACTTTGCAGGGGGAAGTTGTTCTGACTTCCCATTGAGATTCAGTGTTGATGGGAGCACATCGCTTGAGGGTTTCTCATGGAGGTCTTGCAGTACCTCATTCTAGCATCAGCATTTGAAATTGATGGAGGCCGTGTTGATCTTGATAGTAGCTTGGAGGATGGACTCATTCCAGGATGGGGCCATGTGTTGTGTGCAAGAGACTCTCGGAGTTGGTATATTTCAGGGTTATTCTTCCCAGGGGCTAGCAGTTCATGACTTGATATGGGACCCAGGTGACAAAGTGTATAAGTGTTCATATTTAGATGGGTTCTACCGTGTATCCCACAGGTGGACATGGTATCCTAGTATTTTATTTGAGGGGATTTGGTTATTGCTTGAGGACAAGCAATTTTCTAGTAGGGAGGACTGTAATGTCCCCACTTTGGGACAACATCACAGTGCAAAGGTTTATGATGACCAGAGTAGCCAGATGGATGTTATATCGAGTGCATGGGTTATTGAGAGGCATTGTGGGGTCTATCTTGCATTGTTCATCATATTTCATCATTATGAGCCATTCCGCACAGGTTGGATTTGGTTCCGTTGCATTCTGACGATTTCCATGATTTTGACTATTTGGGCTATAAGTTAATTAAATTCACTGAAGAGGTCATTTTGGGCACATTACTTGGAGGAACCTCTCAGTTTAATAGCCCATTGTAATTGAGATGAGAAACACTACAGGATGGGATAGTGAGAAGTGACTTTCAGTGGCCAAGGAATCCACAAGGAGAGAGAAGGTGTTTTTCATAGGTAAAAAGGTTAATTAATTAATTAAAGTAATTTAATTAATTAATTAAATATTAATAAAATGAAAGTCACTTTGGAGGGACAAGGGGAGCCAAAAAGTATAAAGGAAATGCAAGGGCCTCTACTCATGGATTCATGTATGTTTATCATTTTGATATCTGTCTTCTAGCTAGAGAGCCCATACCTTGGGGGTTTTGAGGGTTTTGACTTAACAAACCCTAGAGGATGATTCAGTGGTGAAAGATTCCACCTAGCTTGTCCCAAGCTTGGTCTCGGAGATGCAATAATCTCCCACACCATTCTAGTTCAGATCCACATCAGTGCAGAAGGGTTCTACAATAGCCACAGGCACAAGAAGAGAAGGAGGGCACACCATTGGGGGTTTCCAGCAAGGGGGGTGCACCACTCTTTGAGAGAAGTTCGTTCCAAGGGGTTGTAAGGGATTCGACATATTCTAGCACCTGGGTTTTCATTGTAGGGGCTTGGTCATTAGATCTAGTGCATTCTGGAGGGGTTTCATGTACCATTTGATTTATTGGATGCATTGGACGAATTGGAGAGAAGGAGGTCAATTTTGAGATTCAAATATATTCCGTTTGGATGGGTTATACTTCATATCTGACCCTAATAATTCACCTAGTGACTTGCAGTGTCCTGATCTATCTCTCTAGCAAGTTTTAGGGCATTTGGAGGCCTCCTTCGTCAGGGATGAAATTATAGGGTTTAACAGTTTTAGGAGGACACAACTCCATTAGGGGATTCAACATTTGGAAGATTTTCCCTTGGTATTTTGATCTGATATTTCAAGAGGGGATTCTACTCATCTCGATCTACAGTTCAACATCTTCAATGGAGTATTTGGAGGTCTCCTTCATCAAGGATGAAATTGTAGGGTTTGGCATTTTTCAGGAGGACGCAACTTCATTGAGGGTTCACCATTCAGAGGAGTTATCCAGATCAGTTTAGCCTGAGACTTCAGGAGGGGGATCCTATCACCTCGATCTATCATTTGGCCAAGTTTGGGCTCATTTGGAGGATTTCTCCAATTGGGCCGAATTATTGAGGGTTTCAGTCCTCCAGCAAGGCGTGGCACCTTCTAGCTTGAGGGTTGGTACTTCATACGGCTAAGATCTCCTTCTTGTATTTGGTCTTCATTGAGTATCCGACCTTTGGAGGCTTGTAGTATTTTCTTTGGATCATTTTGTAGCAGCTCTTATTATGTTTGTTGGATCCATCTGTTGAGCATTCTAGATCAACATCTTCATTGTAGCAGGTTCTTCTATTTATGAATAAAATCAGATCTGAGATGTTTTGGCTTGTCTATCATACTATTGATCTTGCATATTGTTGAGGTATGTTCCATCATTGTATATTCTTGTTTATTGCTGCAAACACACATATAAACCATCAGTAAAACCCTAAGCGTAACTGTAAGCAAAGTGTTTGACAAAATACTGCAACCACCAAAAGTTAAAAAAAACACCCAAAACCGTGATGTTCCTGGCATAATGGTTTGGGAACATTACAAATTTCTTCTAGTTGTTCCATGAATTGTGATATTCTAGAGAAATATTCCTGAATTGTTTCACCTTTATGCATCCTTGTACTTTTGAGTTGAGTTCTTAGCTTCATATTTCTGTTGATGTTATTTCCTTCACACATTCTGCTTAGGGAATCAAACATTTCTTTTGGATTTTTATTTGAAGCCACTTGAGGAATCAAGTTATCTTTAATAGACTCTGCAATAATTCTTTTGGCCCTAATATTGTCCTTCTGTTGTTTTCCTTTAGCTGCAACATCGGTAGGTTATGGTACATCTTATTTAATGAATCTTGCTAGGTCATTCTCTTCAAGAATGATTGCAATCCTATACTTCTAGGCACATGAGTTATACACTCCTAGCTTGTCAACAAGCTTAGTGCTTTAAGACATCTTGACCTAGAGCTAGGAGAATGACCAAAAAATGAAAATGCTCGGAATTTAAATCTGAACTTACCAGAAGGTGCGCTTGGCTAAGGCAAGTATCCTGGTGAAGTTAGATTTTTGAAAATCCAAATTTTCCCCTTCAAACTAGGCCAGCTGAATTCTGGACTGGTACTTCTGGTACTGGTTCTGGTTTCCTGGTTTTTTGGTTTTCTGGTACCAGTGAAAACTAAGGTTTCACTTTCTAGGAGTTTTGTCCATTGAAAAGGTGTGGCGAGGCTTCCAAAGATTTTTCTAAGCTAGGGTGCACTTCCTTGATGAGTTTTAGGCTGGAATTTCTCTTCAATAGAAAAACCCTAATTTTCTTATACGACAACAATGACATTTTTTCTTATTCGGTGAAAGGTGCTCTCTTTAGTTTAAATCTGATACCATGTTAAGTTTTGATCTATTATTAGGTTTCTTTTCCATTTAATAGATAACAATAGAATATGTAGGATCACTTAGAGAAACACAATCGCAAGATACACAACATTTATCCTGGGAAACCCTCATGGGGGAGAAAACCCAACAAAAAACTTCATTAATATAGATAGCAAATACAATGACAAGACAATAAACCAAAACACTAGAGAATATCCAAGACTGAGCAATGTGCGTCTCTCTTCCTTATTCTTCCAACTGTAGCTACCAAACTTATGCATTGGATGAGAGAATGAGTGAGTGAGTTAATGAGGCATTAGCTTCTTTTATTTATACTCGTTGGTAGGTGTTGGAAAGGTGTCTCTTCACTAGGCAAGGCCGACTTGTGTTCTTAGTGGTTAAAACCACTTTAATTAGGCTTGGGGGATGACTTCTTGATTTTCATAATACAATTAGGGCTTGACCAATATGCAAAAGGGGATTTGGTCAATTACAATGCCCGACATGATCAATCCACAAAAGGGGATTGATATAATGAATAATGACTCAATAATAAATATAATACTCTTTGCGGTTACAATATTTCAACAAAGTATTCATTCAAAAACATTAATAGAGTGGTGTTGACAAGCAAAAATGACCGTTCATCAATTGGAAGAATGAGTCTGGTCCGGGGCTGTCTAATTAACCCAAGCCGTTTGGTATGACTCACTCTAATGGGTTTAATGGATTTTTGGCCAATCTAAAATTCCTAAAGGAAACAAATAAATAAATAAAAGAAATGAAATAACTAACTAATTACTAAACACTAATATATATATGTACATGTATATATATAACTATTTTAAATTGTATTTACACAACAGATCTATTTATATAATTTATGTGCATGTTATACAAGTGCGAGTTGTAATCTAAACCCACGAAAATCTATGAAAAGATGGTTGCTTTAACAAAAGAAGATAAAGAAAGAACATAAACTATTTTTTGTTTTTTCTTTAGTTATCTAAGACTAAATAGAAAGAATATACTACGAAACGGAAATATGTGAACGGTCAAATCCAGGTCACAAATAAGAGTTTCGAGGACAAACAGAAGATAAGAGAAATAAACTAACCTATTAATGGGTTTTTCAGCATGCATCTGATCGCCTATATGATCATGAAATGTCTAGCCAGCCTGTCCAAGAGATAAACCTGCAGTGAACCTTTACACTGTTTGGAATAAATGCAAAACAATATATTGGCTATTGGATTTTAATGACAGAATGATAAGACACAAATAATAACTGTGATGTTTGTGATTGCAAGCAATTACACATAAGATAAATCTAACTGTAACAACCTGTTTTTAATCATTCAACAAAATTAAAGATAAACCTTATCATTTGAATTGAACGAGCGATCGCTATTTTTAATAACTGAAGCATCAAAATATGGACGATATTAAAATAAATTATCTTGGCAACATAATAATTTGTGAAGACAAAATTTATCAACAATTATTGAATTAACAAGATAAACAAACCATGAACGAAAAAAACATTTACAGATAGCTAAAGCATAAATGTAAACATATATTCCATCCAAATTCGTGTATAAGCTATCCACCTTCAGCCCCAGGCCAAGATGTTTTGATTACAAAAATAACGAGTTTTTAAAGCCTTCAGAAAGGTAACCGTCTTATCTTCTGAGATCAGATATTGATTACAAAAATAGAGGGGGGATATAACCACCCCAGATCACACTAAATCTTTTAAAAGCTTAAAAAAAAGTTTATTCCTGTTTATACAAAAATAGGTCATAGATGTGGCTAACAAGCCCCAAAAATGCTTCAGATCACTTGGTCACCATAAAATCCTAGATATCCTGAAAAGAAAAGATAAAATAGAGAAACTTAGATATATATTTAACCATAATTTTGCAAATTTCGAATTAGAATAGACTGGCTACAGAATCTGCTAATTCTGTAACTAGTCTATTTTAGTAATGAAATCTAATTTATTCAATGAACAAAATAATCTAATTTATTTAATGAATAACACTATTTTAAGATAAAAATAAATCTTACCTCTAACTGTAAAATCAAATCATATCACATGATCTCAGAATTTATTATTGCTATTGTAGTCTCGACATTTTTTAATATCACATTCCCTGTAGTTTTCATACGTTTCCCTTGTCTTTGAATGACAGACTCGAGCCTATGGTTTTCATTTGTTAAGGCGTCGACCTGATCAGTAAGAGATTTAATTTGTGACTGTAAAAAAGGTATATCGGTGTAATACTTGTCAATCCAGAATAGGCAAGTTTCACATTGCGACAGTGCGACGGTCCCTTGAGAATACCCATGGTTTTGAATCGGAACGTCCCCAACATGGACTGTAGATTTGTTACCTAACTTAATACCTGGAAACCCTTCACTATGTTTTAGATAAGGTGGTAGATTATCCACGAAGTTGTAATACTGATCGAGGTCTGTTTGGAAAGAAAGAAGGTCTTCTTCAGCAAGAAATCTATCAATCTTGGAATCCGAACTCTCATGGATCTCGATCATGTTGATCAGGCTCACATGAGGGTTTGATTTTTTTCGCGGCTTCCTCGAAATCAACCTTCCATCTCTCTTATTTTTAAAACCCAAATCAATATCACCTTTAGACGTTTTTCCTACAGGTCTGTTTGCATTTTTGACATAGACATTAGGCTATGCAACTTGCTCATGGGCCTGCTCAGCAACGTTTGGGATGGGTAAAGGCTTACTGTGGGTGGTCATAACACATGCCTGGGTAGATGAGGGGAGAAGTATAGGATAGACTATGGTTTCCTCAATCACATGTTTGTCAACCTCTTCAACGTTGGGGTTAGCGAAACCATTTTGGGTTAAAAATGAATCCCAATCATCATTCTACAAATTCAATTGATGTGCAGGCATAATTTTTATTAAACCATGATGGAAAAGGATTGAATCTAAACATTGCTTCTTATACCTCTTAGCCATTTTATATAGGCTTCTCCACAGATAATAAGGCATGTTTAAAGGAAACCCTATGAAATTCATGAGTAGACGTAGGTGATAAAGAAACACAAAACCAAAACGGCCTTCACATGTCACAAATTGTTTCAACACCGCAAGAAAACCATGCCATAAGGTTTTTAATAGGGACACTGGCATACCTTTGTCACAACCATTGATCTTTCGAGATGTAAAGAAAAGACTCCATGGAACCTCTTCTATCTTAGCATTCTTGAACCACTTCTACCTGCTCGTAGGGAGACCTGTTGCTTGGCTTAAAAAGTCCTCTGTGAATTCAAGTTGATTTTCCCCCACCTTGGCTCGACATCCGTCGAATGAGAGGGTGAATTCCTGAGCAGTCTGTAGGTTAAAGCTCCAGAATTTCTCAAGGAAAACAAGACAACCATGACCCTCAAGATCCTCCCTTGCATCATCGCATAGGAGCAAGGTTTGAGTGCCATTAGGTTCGACCCTAACAACCGGGGCCATGGGAAATCGACAGGCAATCACCCAAACACTGTCCGTATGGAGGGTTTGTAAGAGCAGACCAGAGCTATACTCCAGGCCCAAAAATCATCAACAGTCTATGGCGTATGAGCAGAAAATTCACAATGAAAAGATAGGTATCGTTTGAAATGAATACGAGGGGTGCTACAAAACCCAAGACCATGCTTCGAAATGATGGGATGACCATGATCGGACTGCCACCTCTCATATAGTACATACAATGACCAGAGCATTGAAATAAAAATGAGTACGCAACAAAGTGGGTTCGATCCTAAAGTTTGAGAGAGGGGGACTTATAGACCAAAGTTTAGTGACAAGGGGGCATATGACCAAGAACCACACAAAAATATATCAATGCTTTAAATTAAATGATCCTTTGTTGATCCAAATAACAATCCATAAGCATGCTTGACATTCAAGGAGTAAAAACAAAGAGAATAAACTTCATAGCAAGGAACAAGGCTTCATTAATAAAAACTGTGGAGACATTTTTCCTTTCATAAACTTTTCAAATAGAGTGGTAATACAACCATAAGTTTTAATGCTTCATTTTCATTCTTTCAGTCATGAACGAAGCATGAAAACAAATACGCTAGGAAGAACCGAAAACTTAGAATTGTCATTTCGAAAATCGCTCATGAAGAACAGAAAAATGTACGACCCCAATTAGGTAGCTACATAGACTATTATTTGATATAAGAAGTTAAAAATACGTTGGGTTGCCAACAATGGCGACATGCTGGGAGAAGCAATTATCTCTGTAATACTGATGAGTTCAGGTTAAAGTTTTTTGAAATGTTTCAAATCAAAGAACAACTGAAAATTTATTTCAGCATCTTTGATAATCATGACGTTGTCCAACTTAAGATATATTTCGTTAAAAAGAATGAAATTTTGTGACAAATTTCACAAATGAAAGCCACAATGTTTAAGTTAATGGCTCCAACAATGTTGACAGGGCCACTGTCACCAGCAGGCATCTATAGCCTTGACAGGGATGTCAATTAACCCACTCTGATGTCTGTGTCCTATCCAAGAAGTTTCAAATCATAATGAAGGATTATTATGACCAAAATCAAGATTTATACCTGAGAATTTTCTTTTACCTGACATCGCTTCACTGCAAGCGGGCCTGTTCAGTACCCCGATGAAGTTGTCTTGGCATCATGCATGCATTTACCTGCTACCAGCAGACCTGTTCAGTATTCCGATGGGTTTACAAACACTTCCCACAACTCTTTGATAAATTATTCACAATATGAGATAGGTTTAAAGATATTCAACAGAGCGGGGTGACGTTGAAAATTCCAGTTTTTACACAAATTAATATTTTCCAGTTCTTTAATTTTTTCTTGCTAACCTTCATCAAGATCTGAAAACAGTTTATTAATAAAACTAATTTTCGAGGACAGGGAGTCATCGTTGAGTTGCTTTTCTTAAGAGCAGGGACAACATAAAGAGATTTTTAAAGATAGTCGTGATTACTCTGAAATGAAAATTGAAACCGAAAAATCGACTTTCAAACAAAATACCATCTTTAACTAGCCTACGTTTTGAGAAAACACAACAATTGATGCTCTGACAGCCCATGACAGTTATTTTGAGATGAATCATTATGTTCTCTTCTTCTGAACTAGAATGTAATACAGGCATG